>JAHDVE020010424.1:0-80685 GCA_022606495.2 Halesus radiatus
CAGAATTAAGTAGAATTAGCGCTCTAAAGCTATCAAATTAATTCACCCCCTTTATCCAAATCAAACAATCAATTTTGGAGCAATAAACATGGACCAACCACGTCGAAAGACACCTTCACGTGCAGTCTTTATGTTGCACTATTTTAAACTACGGTAATAAAACATACTGCCTACATCCTACATGCTTGAAGAATCTACCCCATTTTACCACCCGTTAGATTTTCTCACGTGTGGTCCTCGCTACGAAGCCATGTTAAGTACAATCGTGTCCAAAGTTTAGTATGGTAACCACAATTTAACTGTCCCATTCCCGCGGGATCATATCATCTGTACGATCTACCCTACGTGGTTAAGAGTTTTTAATGCCTTTTTGAATAGTTCTCCCCTCTTCTGCGTTGGCGTTGCATGGCTTTTATTGTGAACCTACACTAATTTGTCTAGGAGACCACCCGCGAGAGGTAACCCGGTATCTCGGTATATTTTACCTTCATGATAAAGTAATTATTATATAATGAAGCTTTAACATAGTTACCTACCTGTAAGTAAGGATACGCATCGTTATGTCAGACGTATATTTTATCCTTGTGTAATTTTATTGTGTAGGTTTCACGTAATGAATTTTGTAGGAAATATTAACACGAAGAATACACCAGGTGTGGTCTCTCATCGGGGGGTATGTTTTGACCAAGAGATTAATTTGTTACTCTTACGTAGGTAGGTATGAACTTGCTTCTTAAATGATGTGATATAGGTAGGTAGGTACCTACTTCGTCTCGAATTTTGTAAAAACACTCGTTTTAATGAAGTTTCATTGTGTTCACCAATTTAATTGATATATCGTCGCTGTTATGACTTAACCTCGCATCTGCAAAATCGTGTTTTCTCAGCAGAAACTGTCTTTTAGCATTTAACATTATTTTTCAGCAATTGTAATTAAAGCGTACATTTCATATTTTACTATTCTTTTAATTAAATAGCATTGAATGATTACGAGTTATTTTGTATAAACCACTATTTAATAAATAAATATCAACAAGTTTCGAAACCAATTGTTTCCTCGTCAGGATACAATGTATATTGAAAAAATAGCGTGTGTTAAAAAAAATAGTTCAGTGTTCGTGTAATAATAATTATTCTGAATTTACCAACCAAATTGGGGAAACAAATCAAAATTTCCTCAAGCCTCTGGTAGTTGTTTGGTTTCGGTTTCCTCCGTATTTATTTTTTTTATTTTTTATGTGAAGTCAGTTATCACGGAGCATAACCTGACTCCTGTCTTAAAATGTTACTATTTTTGCAGTATTATTGTGAATGTGTTAATTTTTGTATAGCCGTGTATATAGTGTATAATATTTTGTCATTTTATTAGATGAATATGCACCTAAGGAGTACTGTAGGAGTAATATTAAGAATAACCAAGCATGTACTCGTATGTAATATGTTAATAATGTATAAATAGAATGTAAAAGGAGCACTGTAGGAATACCACTGATTGGGGTTATTTAATCATTTTTTAAAAGTTTATTTATAGCAAAGCGCACTTGAAGTGAAATAACACAAAACTGCGCTATATAAATGCTTTGTTATTATTATTATTATTATTAATCCGTTTTACCGACTATTAACTTGAACCGCCTCGAGTATTTGATTCGTGTGATCGTGCCATGTCTTCCTAGGATGCCCTTGACTTATTCCATCCACTTGTTCATCATGTATAAATTATCTTGTTACCTGACACTCCTTTCGTTGTCCATTCGATGGACGTGTCGAAATCATGTATGCGTCCCTTTGTCAATTTAATCATTACTCTTACATCAGACTGTTAATCTTTTTGTACATCCTCATTTGTAATTCTCTCATATATGGTTTTCCCACACACACGCCTCTTCGCCGTATTAATTAGTGCCTACATCAGTATTATTATTATTTTTTTTAATTTATTTAAGGAGAAAACACAGATACAGACAGTAATATTAAAGGAATATACAATAAATAGAGAATTCGCCTGCATCCTATCTATTTCTCACAGATTAACAAGATAGAGATAAATAAACCTTTATAAATGATATTTCGAGAAATTAACTAGAAAAAACAAAATAATTGAAGATTTTATAATACTTTTTTTTAAAGCGAAAAATGTGTAAATGAAATAGTAATAGGTTGGATTAATTATGTTGTAATGCGACCTTAAGATGATTTTCTCACGAAAAGGGCGCTATATAAGTAATCCATTTATTATTAATATCATTATATACTAATGGGGATGCCCTAGCCCGCAGTTGTAAATCTTGGTGAGGTATTAACATTAAAAAAATTATATATTTTTTTTTTAGTAAGAAAGAAATATTGCTTGTCGAAAAATAGATTTATGAACGAATTTAGAATAAATTGTTCAACGGCCCCTTAAGAAGCCCTTTTAACTGCGGTCGGAAATAATGTATTGTTTTTAGAACTGAAAAAATCGTTTCGTTATGAAAAAAGCTAGAAAATTGATATCTTCGAATTCAACGATACTGAATGATTGCCCATACGAGCCATTTCGATTAAATTGGGTTATTTGATCGCCTCCCATACCACGAATCCGATAGCATGATGAACGTTGCCATAAAAAGTACCCCATTCATTTGTCGAACTCGAGTGTGTTACGTTAATTTCATATAACTTTTTTCTTATTTTCCCAACTGGGGTTACGTAGGTACGTATGTTTATTTTGAAATTCGACTCGTCATCTATTACGAATTTGGTGTTTTCATTTTTTTCAAATATGGAATGTAAATTTATTCGTTACTCGGTTATATTTGTTTTGAACGGGATAATAAGAGTAGGTACCTACTTAGAATATGGGACTGCCGCTAAGGGATCCATTTTAAATCTCTCTTGCACTTACAAACCTCTTTTATCAGAATGATGGAGATATTACAACAGAGCTATCAGCGGTAAGTTTATAATCGTCTCATTTTCATCTCGCATGGAGGATTGTAAACAGCATTTTCTGTATCGTGTTGTATAATTTTTATAAAATACGCTGTTCTATTATTTATACCATATACGAGGTGTGTTCAAAAGAAAAGGTGAATTTTGAATTTTCGCGGGCTGTGTACATTCGATTATCGAATATTTTTTTTGTTATGTTGGCACACATATGTTAGCATTATCAGCCATTTTGGATCAGCGGTTTGTTTTTGATAACTGGAAAGGTTAGACACGTTTTTGGGTGTTCTTCGATTTTTTTATTTAGGTTCGTTTTCTGAGGCATCATCAGTCCGATTGAAGTGAAATTTTAGATTCACTTTATTTTCTATGTCCTCATCAGCATTTCTTCAAAAAAAAATTTTTATTCTTTTTAGAAAAAAAATTGTTAATAATTGTTAATCCTATGGAGGAATTTCCTAGTTTTGGTCGGAACTTGATAGCCATTTTCTGGGGCATCATCAGTCCGATTAAAGTGAAATTTTAGATTTGCTTTGTTTTCTATGTCCTTATCAGCATTTCTTCAAAAAATCCAAAAAATAGACGTTCGATTTTTTTACTAAATTTTTTTTAGTTAAAAATCGAAGAAAAACAAAACGTGACTAACCTTTCCAGTTGTCAAAAACAAACCATTGATCCAAAATGGCTGATAATGCTAACATATGATAAACATATGTGTACCAACATAACAAAAATTAAATCGAATATAGACAGCCCGCGAAAATTCAAAATTCACCTTTTGTTTTGAACACACCTCGTATAGTTTCTTTCGAACCGAATTTGTTTCTACCAACTATAAATACGTACATATTTCCACTGATTTTACAACTGAACTGATTTTTTTTGTAATGGTTTTATAAGATTCTGTCTTAAATTTAATAATTTAACTTTTTTTAATATTTAAACATTTTAACGTTTTAATATTTCAATAATTTAAATATTACGTATTTCACAATTCAAATTTTTAATAATTTTACAATTATATAATACGATATCTTGTCATAATATATATGGACATCTTCAATTACCACCCGAATAAAATCTCTCTCGTATAATATTTTTTTTATACTTGCCATGAGCGATTTTTTGTTTTATATAATTGAGTTATTTTTAATATATTTTAATTTTTATATCTTGTCTTCTTATTAGGTAAAGTCACAAGGAGGAAATCCATAATTAGTTATATTTTGGTATACTCTTCAATGTTAACTGTCGATTTCCAAAAAATGAATAAATATGTACATAAATATTAATCATGTTTTGTCTTGCCTTTGTTACAGGTAAGAGATCCACGCTGTTTGCAGTTTCCTTTATTTCTACCTTTCTGATAGGGTAAGTAAAATAAAAAATAAAAACCATTAAAAAAAAATTGTCTATTTTACTCGCTAATAAATGCGGTTGGAATAATCAATACAAAATTTTGATTTGATGATATGATCATCTTCTAAAAGTTCTTGGGTGTTTATCTCTCAATCTGATCACGCACGAGGAATTATAATTAAGTGTTTCTCTTTCTATATTTTGATAGACATAATTGTTGGACAATTGAGTAGGCGCTCCTACGAGTAACAATGTCTATTATTATAATATCTCCGATCTTCTCACGAGCCGTACGTGCCTGTGAAATGGGTGCACTAAAGCCTACCTGGCCGTAATAATTTACTCGTTTAAACCACCATAAAAACAACGATGATTTCTCACATTTCGTTTGTTTCCCTCACGTATCTCTACATAGAGAATAAACTCGATTCTTTCTTAGTATTTTTCGAAATCTCTAAATAAAATGTAGCTTTTAAATGAGAGAATTATAACATACCTGCACATAATTTCGAAAATTAAATTACCCAAATAAAGTAATTTTTGACGTTTTGTTTGTTTCCTGCTCGTTTGTACGTGGGAGACCGTGGAAATAACTTTCTTATTGTTTATTTGTGTACGCATTGCTGGAGGGACCGGCAATAAATTCAAGGGGTGGTTTCTACTTATTTAGCGGGGTGCTTCCGTGAGTTTCTGCGAGTATCATATTAGATATTCTAAAACGAAATGTTGATATTTTTTAAAATATTGATGTTTTTATAATATTGATATTTTTATAATATTGGTACTTTTATAATTTAGATATTTTTTACGATATTGACATTTTTATAATATTATTTAAATCGGTGTTATAAAATTGGACTCTAGTATCTCAATAACAAAACTGTAATGCTTTTTCCATTATTTTTTCTTTTTAATTTTTTTTTCAATTTATTGTGCATTGATAACAACATGCATGCGCCTAAATATAATAATTTTGCCCTACATTTGTATGATGATTGTAATTTATTGTTGTATTATATTATATTGTTGAAATAGACTCCTCCTGAAGAGCTACTTGCAGTGGCTTAGCGGGTATAAGTTCCCACTGTATATAATTACACCTAAACGCGAAATCGGGTATCTAACGCGTGATTAAAAGGGCATATGTTTTATTGACATCATTGTTTGATAATTCATTTTTTTCTTCATTAAATTAAATTGCGTATTTAATAAAAATATATTTAAATTTATATTACCGCTTTTACGTTGCTTGCCGGTGTGTATATATACCGGTTTATATTATTTTTCGACTTTATCAACATTATTTTAGCAGCTTTAAAAGCATTTCGGTAATGCAAAAAAGTTTTTTTTGAAATACATTACAATTATGGTAATATCACCCAGGATCAATAGATCAATGGACAAAGCCCAACAAAAGCCTCCCGGACTACTTGCTTGTTATCAATTTTACAGCTTGTGAAACGTTACTAACACACGTGCGTTTCGATGTAAACAATTTAAATTAGTAAGATATTCAACTAGGCACGTTGTAAGCTCGTTATTGTTTATTTTTTTCCGCAAAATCTCGTGTAGCACTACTATGTATCAATGGTCCTCAGCCCTTACGTGACATTCCTCGGCTTAGACCCCTATTGACGCAAGCGTTGTTTACTCACGCGTCCGTGTCTTTTACCTAGCTGTAGAGATTACTCTCCAATCGAAATACTTCATCCTTGTTTACAATGGGCTGGATTTCACCTCTTTTTAAACCAATCCAGAAACGAGAGTATACTTTCGGTTATTGGATTATATACCTGAGGAAGATGTGGAATAAACATGTAGCAAGAACCTACCTAGCAGATGGCCGCGATTCTAAAGTTATTCGATTCGGATCGTTCAAATTTGAGTTTGTGCATGGCGAATCCGAACTGCTCGAGATATTTTCTCGTCATTTCGATAAATCGGGCAAAAACTGTTATTCTTTACCGGCACCCAGAGCAGATAACATTAACCGCTTATACAAAAACGTTTGACGTAAATCGTTGAATCGAAGCATGGCTATTTTTTGCGGTGACTGATAAATCGGAGAAATGAGAATGGGTTAAATATAGCACTAGCATTGTCTTTCTGGCCGTGTTGGAATTCCAATATCAGACATCGAAATAAAAATTCTCCAATAAATGAGTCGGGCTGATTACCACGTGCTTCGGATGGATGAAAGTCACCAATGATCATCAAAACTGGACATATATATTATTGTTACATAGAGGGAATAAAAAGCCGGTGGCCAGGAGATTTATGAAATAGAAGGTAAAGTTAGTGTCCTTCGGGATGTAGTAGTTCAGATCAGGTACCATTTTTTTTAAGTATAATAACCATATTTTCAAGCAAATTCTCTCATATAACATCACAAATGATAGTTTTTACTGCATTAGAAACTTGACAGTTCCGATTCTTTCACCATCGTTACAAATTTGTCCAAAATCACGAACAATGAACCGCGTCATAATCCCTCACAGGTCGGCCTCACAACGCCCAAGAGTTGTGGTAATTTGTTGACTTAGTGCTGCGAAACGTGACTTTTCTACACGTGGAAGGATCGTTCGTCTGTATGTTTGCAAATCAGCAAAACTCTGGGACTGGGTTTAAATTAGTCGTCCGCCCACATCTCGAAGTTGATTTAGGAAATGAGTTGAAAATGTAGAAAGCAAATCCTACTAGGAAGTTATAATGTTTGAAAGATTTGATAAATCTAATTTGATATTCCTACTAGATAGGCGTTTCTTTTTTTTATCTTTCTAAGAAATTTTACCCAAAATATTTCTCTACTAAATTCCTTTTAGGTTTTTAACACATTTTTTTCATTACTGAGAATTTCCATAGAAAATACCCACCCCTAAATGCTCCACGCTTATTATTTTTTTAGATCTACACATTCTTGTGATTTCGGTTGTAGCATTTTTACTGAATTTGCGTCGGAAGTAATTCGTGAAAGATACCATTTTTAAGTTTGTGCTATCTCACGTAACTTTGAGTATGGGAAATAACGTAACAAAGGTACAAAAGAAATATCCCTAAGTTAGAACACTATTTACAGAACATCTGTTTGCCCAGGAGCTCAGGATGTCAAAGAGATAAGATAAAGATACGACCCAGAACACACATGCTACAGTAAAACTGTAATAAAACGAGCCATTTCGTCGGTAATTCTCAAAGCATTTAATTTTATTTAATTAAATTGATGTGGCGACGTCTGATGCACTGTTTCTGTGATCTAAATACTTGTTTCTCTACATAATATATACTAATTTGTAACTTAACTTTATCAAGTCTTAATCTAAGATCATCTGGTATTAGATTATTACCTGCATGATATTTTATACACATTTTTCGACATCAAATAAAAATAATCCCATCGAAAGATAAACATGAATATTTCTAACTCAGTCTGAGGCGAATTTCGATCAAAAGGAATACACCGTAATGCATCTCGGATATATAAGAGATTATAATCACATGACGTGGTAACTTTGACAAAACATAATATTATATGAAAAGCCTCGCATCCGCTGTATCTTTTTACGTAGTCCCGATATGGATGACGTCTTAAACAGGTTTGATAGTTGACTTTACCTCACCTGTGATTCGTCGCTCGTGCCAAGGTATTTTATAATAATTCCCGCATTCAAGATTGTTGGAAGGTATTTATCGACGCCCGTTAAATAATTCTTGTTTTTTTTTTTTTTTGTAGAATGCCGATAAAACTTTTAGAAAGTTAACTCGTAAAGTGGATGCCACTTGTATTGAATGACAAATGGAAGCTGTAAATCGATATGTTACCGAAAAAACGTTTCCATTAAACGTGTAACATGTAGATTCGAATAATAACATTTTGTTTTGAAGAGTTTTATCTACTATGTACATTTGTTACTACATTTTATTTATTTGCTACCAGTTACAATACATCCGTGTCATTCACCGCCGTTCTTAAAACTAACTTAACTTAAACAAGTACAAGTACAGAAATTAGAATTGAAATTAAATCACTTTTATACTTTTTTCCACTTATTTATATGTAAATTTATGTAAATAAGTGGAACAAAGTACAAAAGCGTTTTAATTTCAATTCTAATACAATGGAATTCCACCACAAATTATCAGTCCAAAAACTAGACTCATTAATAACAGCGAACACAGCAACACTTAAGAGACTATACAAGAAATAAATAAGTGGAACAAAGTAAAAAATGTTTTAATTTCAATTCTAATACAATGGAATTCCACCACAAATTATCAGTCCAAAAACTAGACTCATTAATAACAGCGAACACAGCAACACTTAAGAGACTATACAAGAAATAAATAAGTGGAACAAAGTAAAAAATGTTTTAATTTCAATTCTAATACAATGGAATTCCACCACAAATTATCAGTCCAAAAACTAGACTCATTAATAACAGCGAACACAGCAACACTTAAGAGACTATACAAGAAATAAATAAGTGGAACAAAGTAAAAAAATGTTTTAATTTCAATTCTAATACAATGGAATTCCACCACGAATTATCAGTCCAAAAACTAGACTCATTAAGTACAGAAATAATTAGATATTTATTTATTTATTGTATTATATACGCCCTATATGGGCTTTTACGTATATAGTTAGTTATGGTAAACAGGTGCAAAACACATCACAGTAGGTACAAAGATAAAATAACGAACAAATACAGGAATAACATTTAGTACCATTCCAAGTAATTAGTTACACATTCGAATTTTCAAAACATACCTCACAATCACTGATACTTATACTCTAGACACATATATTAATAATTGTTGAGGATGTATGCAATAATCGTCTGTTTTTATTTGTATTCCGAGCAGTTAAACATATCTACTATGTCTGAATATGTATTTCATTCGGCGTAGAGTCTAGATATTAAAAAAAAAGTTTTTATTAGTTTCTATATAATTTTGATATTATAAGGTAAGGTATAAATATTAAAAATACATATATATATTATAGAATTTTTTCATAGTCCTTCAAGGTTAGGGTAGGGTCTTTCCAGTAATTTCTATAACGTTTTTTGAGAATAGCAGTCAGTTCTTGTTCTGGTAATTCCTTAAGCCAAGTTTTGTTGGACAATTATTGATTGAATAACTTTTTTTGATATTAAGTGGGAGTTTGACGGGAGTTATATTATTATACTATTAGGTGAGGGTAGAGGGAGTGGTGTTTTGGAGGGGGGAGTTAAAATAACAAGGAAACATGGTCAACAGAGGTGATTTACAGGGTGCTATTATTTTGTTTACTATTTTTTTTTTACTCGAATAGCCGCTTTTGTAATGTTAGGAGTCCGATGATGTTCTACCTCTAATCGGCATAAATGGTTCTACCAGCCTCCAATGCCTTGACTTGATCCCCGCAAACAGAATAATATTATATAATAATATAGGTTATACATTATAAATGTCGAGTAACGTTCTCTCCTTTTTCTTTTGACACTATTAACATTTAAAATTTCAAGCTTGACGCCATAACAAAAAAACAATAGTCATTAACTGGGATTAAAATAACATTGTTATGGGAAAAAATCTTTCCCAAAGCTTTGTTGCCATGGCAACCAAAATCGCTTGCATTAAATTATTATTTTTGAATTAAGAAAAAAAACCCACTCTCACTATGTACTACTTTCGACACACTTAGCGCTCGTGCCTTGCACAGTTTTTATCTACTAAACCGTCTCGTAAAACATTATCTGAGCTGCAAAAACGGCGGCTTTTGCGGCAGACCGAATAAGAACCAGCGAAAAAGTGCTCCATTTCTTATGGCACGAGTTGGTTCACTTTTAATTATTCGTGTTGTGTATTGCCAAGATGTGAAAATTGCGGTAGGAAGTTGCAGCGTAGCGATATTTTTATTGCATAGTCAATAAAGTGTGTGTTGACTTACGTCTCGAAGTTATGTATTAGAGTTGTTGCATGCGAGGTATTCCGGATATCGACCGGATTTCTGCGGAAGTCAAGGCAAGTAGCCACTTGGTTATTAATCTAATCGGTCCTTCCTTTTCTTGCTTCCGTACTTTAAAAATACCCGCCTCTTCGCGATAATTAAAACTTTATCTTGGCAATGTTAGCATTTTTGTAATTGTGTTTATTTTGTTTTGTGGAC
Organism: Halesus radiatus; assembly: GCA_022606495.2. Lineage (NCBI taxonomy): Eukaryota > Metazoa > Arthropoda > Insecta > Trichoptera > Limnephilidae > Halesus > Halesus radiatus. The sequence continues at coordinate 10,442 of JAHDVE020010424.1, forward strand.
CTTTAAACTGTATTACAAATGTGTTTGAGGAATAAGTTAGTATGAATAGTGAAGATTTAATTCGTAGAAATGTTAATGTAACAATATTGTTCTCTTAATATACAATCTGTGTGCTATTTTTACTTTATTTTGTAAAATTATTAACCTTAACACAGGCTTGTCCTAGTGAGGTTAAAATTTCTAACGTTCAAAAAGATACAATGTAAAGAAACAATAAATAAATGGTGTCCTCCGTAACTCGGTGGTCTACGAATTGATAGTTAAATCAGGTGTTGAGAGTTCGATTCTCGCCGAAGCACAAATATGATTCTTTATGGATTTTTCTCATTTCATGTAGGTAATATCGAAGCTGCCAATATGAGTGATGTGATGTGAATGATTTAGTTTGGTGAACCTTAGATAAACGGCTACAGCTCTTCTAAGGATTTAAAAAAGACAAACATTCCCAAGTTCCCGAATAACCTGAAAATATTTTAATTTCTCCTACTACCACCATTATGTGTGAAAAATGTGAATTTCCCAATGATGAAGGACTTAGCTAGCGAAGGTTTAAATCGGCTCTACTTACTTGGGCAGGAACCCGACCCTTTGGACCAGTCAGCCACTTACCGATGGTTTATTTTCGAGTTTAGACAGATTAGCTACAGAGTTCATCACATATCTGTCTTGCCTGAATTTTTTTCGACTTTTTCTAACGTTAATAGCGTTCAACATTGCTTTTTTTTTAATCAATACGTTAATAGATATAAAAATAATAAAAAAATATCGTTGAGACCCTCGATGCAAAAACCGCGTCCTCCATAATTTACCCGCAAACAAAAGTAGTCTTTCTTCTTCTATTCAAGTCCGTAATTAGGGTTCATTCTCCCTTAATTTATCAACGGACAATAGTGGTTTTTGCTCGAAATAAATCCCAATTTTACGAACCAAAGTTGGATTAACACAGGAAAAACTACTCTTTGTTAATCTGACCCAAGTGGAGTCGGCTAGAGTCTCAAAAGTATGTTATTTCCTTTAGAAAATTACTCAATTTGGTTCTGATGATTTCTTCACGTTTCTCGAGAAATTCTAGAGATTTGGTAGCTATTCCCATCTCTTAGTAACAAGAATCCAGAATTCTAGTCTTCTAAATATATTTTTAGTAAAGAAAATAGAATCGTTTTCAACTTAATTAAATATCTTGAAAAATATTTACGTAAAAACTAATGCGTTATTTCCGAAACCAGATATTTATTAAAATTATAGTTACCGGATAAATCAACACACGTATGAATCAGCACCCTTTTTAAAAGCGATATAAAGTCATTAAAAGTACAAAAAAAACTATCCCGAAAACCTAATCTAACTTAATTAACTAACCATCACGCCGTTTCTCCGCAGCGGTATGCAGAGAGGACTTCTTGCTTCATTCACATTCATACAACGTCTCATACATTCTCTTCTGTTATTCCGATTTCTGACATGGCCTGACTCAAGTATTTGATTTACTTGATCATGCCATGTCTTCCTCGGACGTCCCCGGCTTCTTCTTTCTAACGTAACTTATTAATATATATATATTTAAAAAATAAAAAAAATAATTTGGTTAGGTGAGGATAAGGTATTCGGGCTAGTTTTTTATTGTTTTTTTTTTCCTATTTTTATCACTTTTAAAAAGTATGCCGATTTATAAACACGTGCGTTGATTTATCATGAAACTTTAAATTCTACCATCACTACTTTAGTTTATAGTTTTAGATTTTGTCAATTAAGTAAACGGTTATCTTAACAAACAGATTGCAATCTTTGGAGCACAGACTACATGTTAGAATGCTACCGGTATTTTAATGGAAGATGCTCTGAGGAACTTGCGTCATTGATCCCTTCGGCACCGGTGCATAGTCAGGAAACACGCAAAACGCGTGCCAACATTTGCACATAGTCAGCATTTGTCACATGAGAGCGGGTTGTTTTTACGACTCGTTCCTGTGTTCAACAGCTCGGATGTGGAATGATCTGCCAGCCTCTGTGTTTCCTCCATTCTACAACATGGGTCTCTTCAAGAGCCAAGTTCTCATTCCTATCCTCTAAAAGACCCTCCACACAGCATCCCTAAAGATGATATTGGCCTTGAGGGAAATTATTTCCTTCGGGGTCTCCTGTGTGGAGTTAGCGTAAAAAAAAACGGTTCTATCAAAACTTCATTATTATGTTGGAAATATTGTTATGTTTTGAAAATAGGTGCATTTACCTAAAAATTCCAGATGTCACAAAAGTCGTGCAAATTTAGTTACTTCAGTGCTCATCGTTCGAATTTTTTCGGATAGATTTATTTTTTATACTTCCTGAACGTTTATTTATTACTACGCGTTACAGCTATACCACCTTCCTAAGGCTGTGTCAATCTGTAAAGCCTTTGAATTTCCGATACACGTTCGCATTTAGATATAAATACACATTTAACAAAGTAAAAGCTAGTTGTTGGCAACGAAATGTGTTTACTCGGGGGCCCATTTTCAGTATGAGACAATGAACACTTCAACCCATCCTACGATCCTATTTGTATAATACGAGTACCTTATGTTACATTACATACACACCAACAAAACGATTATTTTTACTTGAAGATATTCTAGTATACTGAGTTTATCGAAATTTGTTATTTGTATTGTACTTAACTATTCATATTTTCCTGAAATGCTCCTTATATAATTTTTTATTATAGATACAAAACAGTACCTTAGTTACATAGTGGGTACTAGTGGCGGGCGAAGCGGCTCGATGATCCGGATCACTCACTACAGGTTCGCTGATCCAGCTCGATTGAACGACGGTTCGCGTCTCCCTGCACCATGCCCTCTCCCTCGCTCCCTTGGCCCTCCTAATGACGTCCTTAAGAACTCTTACACGATACTTTTTTCGTCCAGTTTTCATGTGGATTGTCTTTACAGAGAGCTCATTTAGTGATCCGGCTCACTAAACCGAGCCGCTACGCCCACCGCTAGTGGGTACCTACGACATGTTTCCTTGAAATGTATTTTTCATAAATTGTGTAATTACCGGCTGACGTGTGTAGTGTATAAATGTGTTTGTGAGAAGTGGTGATGTATATGCGCATTAAGCAGTTTAAATGTCATTGACATGATGCCCCTTTTAAATGGGGCCAGTGAATCTGAAAAAATCTCGATGTTAGATTTTAGGCCAATATTATTGAGGGAATTAAACAGCACGGTTAATTGGGGATTTTGCTGCTGCATTTTTTTTGTAACTATGCGAGTGGAATAGTGCCGTACGTCTCAAAAGTATGTTAAAATTAATTAGGGATAGAAGTGTCGGGCAGTCAATAATAGTGTTTAAGGGGGAGTGGAACGTCCGAGAGAGATTAAGTATTAAATCAAAATAATGATAATGTTATACACATAATGTTTAACCACCCCACCCATACAAACGTACGTGATACGGCCGCTATATTATCGCCCGAACGCATCAAGCCGTATTCCGTACGTTCAGGTACAAAATAACTATACCCGAAACCCACAAAACATTCGTATACGTCAAGTTTGTTCCTGCGTCATCTCGTTTAGTATTTCGAGGTCAGCCGAAGGTAACGGATGTGTTCTGGTATTTTGTCTCTCCCATACAAGGTATATTGTAAACACGTATTGTTATTGCCAAATCTAATGAAAAAAAACAATGTTTTTTTCCCTGCTTTTTGAATAATAACCCAAAAGATGGGCGGTTAAAGAAAATTTTATTTAAAATATATTTTTATGTTAATTTACACTTAAATCTCACTTAAATTAGAAATATGGCTTTTTCTTACCGTCCTACGTATGTTTTACAAAATATTGAAAACGATTCTTAAAGTGGAGACAAATAATTGCAATCCGTTCACGGTACGTTATTTTAATAAACTTATCCAAAGTTTTATAATCCTCATTTAAAAAAATCAATAAAGTTTTTTTATGAAAACAATGAACCTATTCTTCTCCGTATTTTAAAGAAAAACCTTCAAAGTATTTTTTGACGATAATCAATTTTTTTAAATATTTTGTGAAACACACGGAGGACGGCCAGAAAAGAGTAATATTACTGTTTTGATTTTGATAAATGCTAAACCCATTTAAATTTTTAAACTAATAAGTATTTTAAATATTTTTCTTTTTAAAAACATGGCTACCGCATTGCGTAATAAATATTATCATTATTTAAAATTAATAAATAATCCCTCTTCGACATCCCTCACTCTCCCTCTTAAAATTCTATCTAGAAATATTAAATCAGCTACTGTTCGCCTTTGTTGCAAAGATTGAAATATACATTAAAAGTTATTGTTGTATTTGTAGGTGAGATATTTTTAAATAATTTTAAAATCAGTTCTATATTATCGATCTACAATTTATACTAAGGTTACAAAACAGACATATTCCAGTGTACTTCTGACTATTGAAAATACAACATTTCGATAGTACGCGGGTTACTGAACACTTATGCGTAGAATAAAACCAAGCATTTTATATCACCTATTATCAGATACGTGAGAATGTTTGTGATTTTTATGTCGATTCGTGACACTCGGGTATTTAGTTATTTATGTTTGCATCTTGTGATTATATTATGTACATATTTCCCAAGTGTTTCCCTATTTTCTCAAGGCCCCAGAGGTGCTTCAACTTTAATTAACATGTATCACAGTGGCGTACATTGCTCCATGTCAAAAGGTAGGCTGTTTGTATTTTTTTCGTCTTCGGATACGAAAATTACTAGCAAGAAAGCGGTATGTTATATTTATTTAATGAAAATAAAACAATAACTTTGTTTATAACCACGAAAATTTTATTTAATTTTATTACGACCGACCGGTTTCGCTTAACATAAGCATCTTCAGGGTACAAAAATTAAACAGTTTAATTTTTGTACCCTGAAGATGCTTATGTTAAGCGAAACCGGTCGGTCGTAATAAAATTAAATAAAATTCTCGTGGTTATAAACAAAGTTATTGTTTTATTTTCATTAAATATGTCTAACCACAAAGTGACTGCTTTCTATCAAAATATTATATTTATTTTTTTATATGTCAGACAGAGTATTGCACTCACCGCTTTGTTCTGCTGAAATAAAGACATTATTATTATTATTATACAGTTTTGATTCAAGCAGTATGCAGATGCATGGATTTGCGTTATGTATCCCGCAAAAAATTAATTTACCAAAATGTGTAAAATAATCAAAGAGAAACAATTTATTGATACAGAACGATTGTGAAATAAACAAGGCTCACTAAAATGTTGGCAACAGAAATATGTCGTGTTTTTTAGCTACTATATTTTAATTTACTTTAATTGTTCGTTTTTCTTAGGATAGGCATATAAGTTTTTCAGCTTTAATGAACTGCACGCCACCGTTGTATCAAAAGCGGCTTAACAATGTGTTTGAGCTAAGCTGGCACAAGGTATTGGAAACTTAGGAACTTGTAAATAAGAAATAGAATTAATGATTTTAAATCATTCGTATTTAAATATTCATTCTGGACTTATAGAAAAGTCAATAGATCTCCCATATAGATAAGTACGAGTATATCCTAGACACTACTTAGATTGCAAATATATTCGGGTAAAACCTTGCAATCGTACAAAAAGATTGTAGCCAAAAATAGTGGAATTAATTGAGGATGATATTAGTCGTTCTTAAACCGTCTGAAAAGTAATACGGTCTCATTATCTCAGTTAAAGTACCGGTCAGTAAGACAGAGGTCCTTTGCTCGATTTCCAGATGTAATCATTACCTTTTTTTTATTTTTTTTGTCTTTTCTGTTTCTTGTCATTTGAGGCTTGCTAATATTATCTTATTAAAATTAAATTTTTAATCAAATACTCCACTGTGTCTTAAGTAAACAAAACGACCCCTCTTTTGTTATTATATGATTTTTGTACAAGAACACACAATGATATACTTAAGTTATTTATCACATATTACTGTTATTTTGATAATTTGTAACTTCTTTTGATTGTATTTTGTATTTGGACGCCTTTTTAGGAATGATTTTGTCCAATATTTCCTGAATTTTATGCAACACCTGCTGTATTATCTAAATAATGTTATCCTATCACGGTCTACAAAATATCGATAAGTAGGTAATATATTATAATAATCGGAAGATAGGTACCAGAGTGGTAAATACTTTTAGTATCGCCCTGGTGAAACACCACCAATCGGATTCCAAACATTGATTTAAATGGCAATAGACGTGTTTGGTGACCAGATTTGAAAAGCCAGGTACTTCTCAACCACTCTCTTTCCCATCTCTTTCCCCTCCCAAAATCCTTCAGTCTCATAAAGTACATCAATCATTCTCCCAATTTAATTTTTCTAATTTTAAAAATACCAAATCATTATGGAATTCCATTTCAATGTGAAGTTTTTTTAATTAAAAAACCCTTATAACAATCTTTTACTTTTACTTACTTTTTGATTTCAGACCCGACCGGTTTCACCCTATCATGTGTATCTTCAGACTGGTACAATTAAAACTAAATCTATGGTATATATATATATAGCATTTGTGCCAGGAGTCTCATTGAAAGAGCAATGGAACTCACTCCTTTGATAGGGTGAAACCTGTTTGATCTGAAATAAACAATTGGAAGATATTTACAAAGGCTTTTTTAATTAAAAAAATTCATATCATCCTCTATTTCCTCATAAAGAATCCCCATCTTCAGGGAAATTATTTCCTTCAGAGCCTCTAGTACGGAGCTAATGAAAAATATAAATAAACAAACTCGATTTTTATCTAATACTGCCACCATAGTTAGGATCACGGGAACTTTAAACTTAATCTATTGCATCGCACCAAGTAGTTCTCTTCCCGATGCATTAAGTGTTAGGTATCGGTATTTTCTCATGGGACGCGGATGTTCGTCGTCGTCACGTTTCGTGCAGTGACATTCCTGCCGTATGCCTCACAAGCAGTATTATTCCTACATAACCCACTCGGTGTTTTATATTCAATCAGCGTACGCTTTTGTTGGTTGGAAGCGACGTTCGATCACCCATTGATGACCCAATAACTACAAAGCGCGTGTCCCTAATTTCGTAAGACTCATGTAAATTGTCACAATGTTAGTCTCCCAGAGAGAAATCCACATATCAAATGGTGGATCAAATTAATGAGATGTTCAGAGCTGAAGACTGTGAGTGATGATCGTCTTGATGAATCCCTACCTCCGATATGAAAGGCCATCGGAATAATAAAAATAAATCATGAATAGTCTAGGTCTATAAAACTACACACGCATTCACCGGTTGAAAACGGTGAGAAGTAGTTACAAATTTCCCCCACCATGTTGAGTTTCGGCTCGAACGCATTCGAGAATTATTTGTAATTATTTATGAGATTATTCTAGCTGCTTTGAACTCCGTGTCGCAACACTACGCGCGCACTAATACTTGAAAGAGATCAAGTCCATAATGTGATAGTAATGTTTACATCGCAAATAATTTACTAAGCAATTATTTTTGAATGCTCAAGATGATTTGATCATATGTATATACAGTCCCCTGACAATTTATTATAGTCACTCCAAAATATATGTTTCTGCAAAGTTTGCATTATTTTCATCATTTATTAACTTTTTTTTATTTACTACAATTTTAAATAAATAATCATATTTTCTAAACTGCTTACAAAACAGGCAATTTTATTGTTATGGTGGCAACACCGCTATTCTGGCAGCCATTTTTTTTTACGTCCATTCATATTCTGTCACCTCGATTATTTCTGGTTTTGTGAAGGACTTAGATAAATTAAGTACAGAATTTGACATGTGATTATACATTTATACTCGATATAATATGTATATATATATATATTAATTTATCGGTAGTATTATAATTTTTAACTAAATTTTGTGTTACTTTTAGTCATGAGAAAGGGTAAAAACCTATCCAAGAAAAATAGCTAGTTTGAGTACACTGTTGAGGAAAACTCGTCGATCGTATATCGGTGGGGAAATATATTACTTAAATATTTTTTAATAAACTAGGCCAGAAACTAAGGTATATAGGAAAAGTTAGGGTGACCATAATAAATTGTCAGGGGACTGTATAAAGGGTGTATCAGCACGTAGCCGACAGACTTTAACCAGCGATTCCTGAGCATATTTGGAGTAAAAATGTAGATGTAGAGACATGAAGACATTTTTTCCAATCTGTAATAAAAACAGAAAGTCCATCACATGCCGCCACTGACCGCAGTACCACACGTCGCAACGGATCACGTGATACGCGCTCCGTCTCATCTGTACGGTGCTGCTGGAACGAGACGGAGTACGTATCACGTGATGCGCTAGGTTATACTCAGTGGCGACGTGTGATGGAAAAAAAATTGTTTCGTTTAAAAATTTTTTTTTTTTCCTACAGCAAATTGACATCTACATTTTTTTGTTATTACATCTTTACACTTTTTTTTTTCCTTTTTTAATTTCTAATAAGTTACATTGCAAGTAATTTACAAAATATATTTAATTAAAGGGTATTCTTGGTCGTAGTATACCTTAACAGAAAAGAGGAGTTCTTGTGTTTGATAAGGGAGCCACGATTCTTAATTTGCTCATTAATACGGCGCATTTCAATGGGGAGGTATTGTAGTTCCTTATGGTTTGATAAAAATAATGGTTTTGAATTTAAGTGTTATGAATTGATTTCCATTTCTCATGAGTTTGTAATATTCCTAATATTCTTTAAAATTTGTCTCTTTAGACCTTCTTATAATAGAAACTTGCTTAAATATATCTTCAACATTTGGTACTGGAAATAGTGTGAAAGGTGATTTCGTTGAGTTGATGGAATTTTTCTTAAGTGTTATTTTTATGATGATTCTTTGAGAAACTTTTACTGAATTAAAATTATTTTGCTAAGATCCCCCCCAACTAATAATGCCGTAGATAAGCAAAGAGTGGACAATAGCATTGTACACATTTTTCGTTATTTTTACATTAAAATATTCCTTAGCCCAACGAATATATATATACATTTACTTATTCGCTTTACTCTGTGATGTGTCTATTACATTTTAAGTTTTGATCAATGATCACACCAATTTCGGAAGAAGAGTTGATTATTGTGCACTTATCAGTTTGTTAACAGTTCTAATTTTTACTTTTGTTATCATGGATTATGATATTAACGTTTTGTTTAGACATTTTATGGAATAAGACATATGTTATTTTTTGCGTTAAGTGGAGTAGGTTGTTATCAAACCGTATGTAAAAATATATTTATATCATTATTTGCCATGTTTTGTAACTTGTTCCCATGTTGGACCTTTTATTAATAATACAGTATCACCTGCATAAGAAATTAGTTCACCGTTATTTTTGTCATTTACATATATTGGAAATAATAATAGTCCGAGGACCGTGCCTTGAGGAATTCCAAATTTACTTGTAAGTGATCTACTTACAAGTAAATCGATCTCATTCATGTTCTGCTGTTTCCACAGTTATTTAATCCCACTGCAGATAAATTTATTTAGACTCCACGTAAGCCTTCCTGTTTTCCTCTTCCTCTTTTCAATGGTGGTTTAATGAATGAAAATTAAATTCAATGAAAGCCGCAAAGGGATTTGTAGTAAAAAGTTTTCTTTGTAATCACGGCGCTGTTAAGTTGAACTCTTGACTACCGAGTATTAAGGTAGGAAAAACTAATCAGAATTATTTTAAAAATAAAAATATTTTATTTACGTATTTTATTTTGCTATTACTGCACAACGGTTAATTATTTTTAATTATCCCCGGTATCTGGGGAATTGCAGGGCTCAAATTCAGTTTCAAATTGTATTCCTTATAAATTCAATTGAATAATGTAACGATAGATGTATCACGTAGAAGCGTGCCTATCTATATCATGTATAGAGTTGGTACAAATAAAAACTGACAGCTTTTATTTGTAGATGTAAACTTGTTTTCTTTTTATTACTATAACTCGTATTTTTTTATTGAAATGATTTCCCTCTGGGCCTATGTCATCTTTGGGGATATTGTGTGGAGGGTATATTTAAGGAAAGGAAAAAGAGAAACTTCTGGGGAGAAAAAGCTATGAACCCGGCACTCCTGCTAAGTCACCAAACTTGGTGAACCCCTTGGGGTGACCTATGGCAAAGGTTTTGATTGTCCGGTGAATGGTTCCCGGGGCGGCGGTACTGATACCCGCTGATATCCAAATTGAATAGTTAGCCTGATGATGAACTTAACAAAATATGTAGTTATGCCGTTATTATTGATCATTGATCCTCACATTGAAATATAATTTTTTAAGAATTGTTAACTCGAAGCAACATAAAGATTTTTCCGGGAGATTGACCGGTTTAGTAGCTGAGTTTACAAATGCATGTGGTTCCCACCCAGATGTGGGTCTTATCGTGGAACTGATGCCTCTCCTATAGGTGTGGGCGTTTCAGTTTATTTTTCGAAATAACCTAAACCGTTTCGGTTACTCGAAACTGTTTAAAAATAACGTAATAAATTAGACAAAAAAGTGTTTTATAGCAACGGTCAGCGACGGAATTTCTGGAGAAAACATCTCGCGCGAAAGCGTTTCTTGGCAAACAGTTTACGATGGGTATAGCAATTTGGTAAAATGTTGCGTGAGCTATTTTAAATGTTTTATTCGCAATTCTTAAACGAATTGTGCTCTATTGTAATTATTTTGGCGGGTTAATTGCAGGAAGAGTTTTAAAATGGTTAACGGTTATAACCGTTTCAGAGCTTAAACAGTTACAAAAAACCGGTTTCACATTATATTACTCACCTCTACTCTCCTAGCTACGTTCGCTATCAGTGCACAAGCAACATATTTTGCTTATAATGATGGTAGTGGGAGAATTCACATATTTTCAGGTTATTAATTCATAACCCGGGTATTTTTTTTAATGTTTACTTCTACTCTTTATAACCAACTAACTTACCATCACGCCATTTATTCGCTGAAGTAGGAAGAGAGCTTGAAGCGCAATAGAACTGTGTCTTAAACAGTCCTTCCTTCCTTCCTTCATTTTTATTTTTTTATTTATTTTTTTTATTTAATTTTACAAGAGAAAAAATACAATTCAATAAACTATTTTTTTGTAGTTCTAACGGGAGCTTTATTTATACATCCTCTCAAATATACTGTGCTGTTATTATGACTATGAGTATTTGATTCATTTGGTCGTGTTATGTCTTCCTCGGACGTCCCCGACTTCTTCTACAATCCGATATAATAAAAATACATTATAAACGTGTCCTTACCCGAATACCATTGCCAGCATCAATTTTTGAACTTTAATTAATCTGAAAGATGATTACGTTAATGTAAGGATAAAACCGGCATCGCATATTTCACAGATTCCCTTTTAATATTATAAAAAACTCAACTCTAATGATAAAATTCTTTCGGGTCTAACCTATTTTTAAAAGAATCCCATCTATTCGCCAGCCAAATATCTTGCGCAGCAGAGTCTCTCCCCATAGAAAGCAGTTCTTACCATTAATTGGGCGGAACAATACGGCCGTAAGAATTCGGGTCATGTACGTTTAATTATCAGCAAATTGAAATCCCCCGACACTCGAGGAGAAAGAAAGTTTATTAAGAAGGCCGGGACTAGGATGAAGGCATTGGCGTGCAGTACATAAAGGCTAAAAAGCTGTGCCTAACCGAAGTAAAACCAACCGTAAAAAGATCAATAAAACCTCGATTTATTTCTGAACAAAAAATGTATTTTTCCATAAATTCGTAAATATTTTTATGTCTCAATAGTTCTAAATTGATACCACCAGTAAAATGTGTTTATTTGACAGATTTACAGTACTCCGTTGCTACCTGCCTTATGGCAATACATTTGTATTTCTCAATGTAGTTTTTTTGCAGGATACATAAAGTAAAGCCACGCATCTGCGTACTGCTTTCACTAATGGCTGTGAAATAGTAAGACTGCACAAATAATAATATTTTTTGCATAATAAAAAAACATTCGTTTTGACAATTAGGGACATAATGTTATCTCTCCACTAAAGGTTTTACCTTTTTCATAAATTGACATTTTTTAAGTTTCCAACACAACCCCTAGGCTAAAAGCTATGGTATATTTTTTTTTTATTTCTTTTCCAATTACGCAAATATTATCAGATAATTTAAATATTTTGATATTTGTTTTAAAAATGGTCACAGTGCGAATTGAAAAAAATCCGTTAGACTACACACAGCCACCTTTGGCCGTAGAGAAATGCACGCCACTGAATGAAGCGAATGTAAAGCTGGAATTACGTTGCGCCCGCCGCGTCGTGCCGCGAATGAAGCAGTTAAACCCCAAATAATACTGCGCAAATTGCGGGTTCGGGTGTAATTCCGACAAGGGAGGATTTCCAGAAGTACTTCTTCGAGATAAGATGAATAGTGAAAAAATTGTCACTTAGCTCAGTCAATAATTATCTTAAATGGAAAGGGACAAATTGGTCATCATTTGAATACCTATCCTAATATATAGCCCGAATGCTTCCTCATTCATCTTCTACTTTCTCATTGATGATAGAGTGTTCTGGTTTGGTTGTGGTATTTTATGCGCGCAAAGGGACCGACTGGTATAGACACTCCCAGTATCGCTCTGGTGAAAACTATCATTCAGTATCGAAACGTTGCTAGACATTTACTTTGGTCGTATTCGTTGACCAGATTCTAATATCAAGGTACTTTCCAACCTTCCTCTTGCCCATCCCCTTCCTCTCCTCAGTCTTTCAGCCTCTCAACATGACTCTATTGGGGACAGTAGCGGTTTTCTTTAACGTGTGTTTTTGCAGTGAACTCCCATATAAAATGTAAAAAAATAATTCAAACATGTATCATAATTTACCACACTTTAAACTTTCCATATGTGCATTATGAAGTCAGAGTTTATGGGGCTTTCTCTCCTAAAAAATAGTTCATACGTTGTCATTCCATGGCGCTTCGGCGGGAAACCGTGCCGAGCGTACAATCCCTCGGAATCTACAAGGCGACCGTGTGTGTAGCTATATAAAGATTAGTTAACAACAAGTGTGTGCGGAATAGTATTTTGCAAAAATCAACAGATTTTTTTCTGTGGTTATCGTGTTTGTGTTGGTTTTTAAAATAAGTTATTCACAGAAAGAAGATCATTATTTTTATGGAAAATAAACGAAGCAGTAAAGTTTCTTACATTTCTTGTGATTTTTGTATTTAAAGCTGTTTTTTGTAACCTACGAGATTATATTATTCATTAACCACGGACGTTTTAACGAATCATCGAATTGTTTCTTGTTGCTAGGTCGCTAATTTGGTCATTTAGATCTAGGAAAAAATATGTATAATATGGAAAAGGTCGACATAATTTATTTTTTTTCATAGAAGGAAAATTTTCTCACTTTTTTAATCTCCGCTTGAACTCTCTCGAACCGCCTCTGATTGGGAATACCAGTCTCTGACTCTGACTCTGGGCCGCAAATCATTTAAAAAGATTCTTGCACACTGATAGTGATTCCAATTGGTTCGAAATAGTTTGGAACACCCGCCTGCATTCCCTCCTTTACCCACAGACGTCCAACGATACAGTACACCACTACACAAGCAATAAACTTTTTTCAATGATTCTATGGTACGTTCCTGATTAAGGGCCGACCTGGACGTGAAAATAATAAAGAAACATTTTCAAATTTAAAAAGTGACTTGTAGCTAGCTGACGAATAATACAATATTTTGATTCTGGCTTAAAATGCGTTCTGTCTTTCACAACTTTTAATGAGAGACACTTTTATTACATTTATTTATTATCGTTATTGTACTGAGCTTCACCCTTGTAACGTCGAAGAATACAGCACTAATTACTACCAGATGTAAAATTCACTCCTTTTTCCTAACAAGCTGCTGCCTTAGAAATCTGTCATCATTCTTTTAAAATTTTCAATAGGGAGACATCTTGTAGTCGACAACAGCAGCCTCTTTCATGTTCAAGTACCAACCTAGTCATTGGCGCTCTCGCAGCAGCCGGCAGCTTTTTATAAGCGCTCCAGTTTATCTGGGAAATATTGCTTAGTTCTTAATTTTTCCGGTGTTAAAGTAGCGTAAAATAACCGCAATAATTTATAGGTTACATTTATAAAAATCATATAATTTTAGTGTGGCCGTTTCGGGCTTAAATCAAGTTTATAATAAAAAATCAAATAAAAACCCAAATATTTTAAGTTCAAATCTGTCGCGTCGTTCTAAACTAACCCAAAAGCATCGGTCGGTCGAAGCGTTCGACACATGTGCTTATTAAAAGACCTTTTGCTTGTTAAAAGTGTCCCAAAGTAAATGATTTACAATGTTATTCTTTGAACTGTGGTGATTGTAAACAATATCGTATACGAGCTAGACAACTCAAACTCAAACTTAATGGTGAATGTGCTATTTTGGAGCCTTTAATAAGCTGCAAAGATATCGCTGTATAACCTTGAACACTGTACCACAACTGCAATCCGCAAAATTAGATTTCGTGGCTACCGAGAAAGGCGCAATAGGAAATAAAAACATTTGACGAGAAGATCTTCTGCTGTCACGGCGACCTGAGTTCTGACCTCCAGTTCACGGAGCAGATCCGGTGCATCATGCGGCCCACGGACGTGCCCGAGAAGGCTGCTCCGCGGCCTGCTGTGGTCCGACCCCCCACAAGGATACCACCGGCTGGGGCGAGAAATAGACGACACGCTGATGTGGTCTTTCCAGATCCTGAAGCCGGCCGACGAGCGCCACCTGGCGTATGGGCAAACCAACACCGAGCGTCCCGTTACGCAGCCCAGGGGCGTCACCAACAAAGACAAAGAAGATTGGAAGAAAGGATCAGTACCCCCGGCCCCCGTCCTCACCCGCCGCCCAACTTCACATAACTCCTATCATTCGTATTAGCGTCTTGCAATATATCGTAAGGAATAAATACAGATAGCTTCTATTTTTTTTTTTTCAATTAAACATGTATGAAAACTTAGACCAAGCCGTATTTAGTTTTGATAATTTAACTGCATCCTTTATATGGTCTATAAATAATGTATAATGATAGTGTCCAAAAAAAAAAATGTCATAGATTTAATATAGGAATAATGTAAGAATAGGAAGTAAGATTTGTAAAGCGCCCTTGAGGTGATTTTTCACAAAAACGGCGCTATAAAAATCATCCGAATATTATTAAAATCTCGAGATTCAAACAAGTCATCATTTAAGATACAATTTGATCTACGTTACTTATCTTTCAAAGTTACCAAGCTTCTATGGTACTCAAAAATATCTGGTTTGAAATTTCTGAGACGTTTTGTTCATCATACTATACCAAAATCTTCAATTTCTTCGCTCGAGCTCTTTCTCTTGTCATAGTGTGACACGGTGATACTCGCAGGTTTGCCTCTGTAATTTGGTCACATAAATGAAGTTTGTATACAAAGGTGTACTTATAAGTATACCTAGGCGTCCTAATCTCACGGCTAGGGAAGTTAATGAAGGTTTCCCTTTGTCACTTACTTCCTTAAGTAACCTTTGTTCATACGTGGACGTATCATTATCTAGATACATAACCTAAAGAACAAAATTTAGTTACTTCTTAACGTCTTATATAAATGTAGATAGTATTTATGTATTTCATATTTATCATCTGGATTTTAAGTAGATATGTGGTTGAGTTATGTATTCTCCATTCTTTTTCGTTGTTGTGAATTTATTTATTCACACCTAGAAGGCTTTTACATGTTGATTTATTTATCACAAATTTATACAAAGAAGTATAATAATAGTACATACAATAATACATAGTCAGTAATATAAGTAAGTTGTTACAGCGTAATGAATAACAGTTTTACCTGTGGTTACATTATAACTGTAGGTTGTACAAAAGAGTATAACAAGTGGCTTAGTGAATAATATAACATAAATTTTAAAGAAATAAGAAGATAGAGACTATTTAAGTAGCTAGTTACAGCTCAATTGGTCGGTAATAGGTTTATAATTATTATGATGTTGTAAAACATGAATTATATAGGATACGAATCCCAACTGCTCCCAACTGTTCGTAGTCAGTGAGACTATGATATCCCCAATGTGGGTATGTTGTACGGCTGAAGGGAGTGGGAAAGGGAGGGAATTGGGATAGAGGAAGGGGAAAGTTGGGAAGTACCCACATGGCTATTCAAGCCAAGTTGAGCAACGTTTCGTTCTGAATTATGATATTTCGGTAGGGCGATTTACTGAGAGTATCTACCACTCTGGAACCTGCCGCAAATATACTGTACATGTATTTTTTAATATAAATTAAATGTGATTTAATAATAAATTACCGTATATTTGCGGCACGTTCCAGAGTGAAAGACTCTCAGTATCTCTCCCCGGTGAAGACAACCTTTAAGAATCGAATGGCTTTAGCAGTGTTTGGAGACCAGGTCCGAATAGCCTGTTACTTCCCAACCTTCCTCATCCCCATCTCCTTCCCCTCCTCACTACCTTCAGCTTCATAACCTTACTCCAATCACAGGCTGGCACTGGCTCCAAACGATTGAGCAGAGCAGTTGGGACTCCTGTGTACTATTATAATAAAAATGTATATACATAACACAAATTAATTAAATAAAAGCTATTGCGCACGCCGGGATTTGAATCCGCATCCTCTGGATCTGTTGACTAGGATTTTAACCGCTCGATCACTGGGGCCGTCATTCTACCGCACCTGAAAGATTACCATAGTCCCTGAAATTATAAATAATAATATTATCAGAATCATTATTGCGAACGTGTCATTTTTTACATAGGATCATTATTATTATATTTGCATTCTGCCGACTACAATATTATGTGCCTGTGAAAAATAATTTCAATAGGCTGAATAGATAATAACCGCACCTATTATTTTCATGTTTTATTTCGACATCGTTACTCTCATACATTTGAGTTGCAAATTTATATTTAGGTGTAGCAAAAACCCGTTATTCAGATCGACCATGAAAGGTATAACTGACATTCATTTTTTCACAGATTAAAAATACGAACGTAAAAACTGTTCTGTCTGATTAATTTAAAACGTCTCGTGGAGTATCGCTTCGCTTGAACCACTGAAGAGTTCCATCGGTAGAAGCGTGCGGGCGTGTCTGTGTGCCCGAACCGAGGTAAATTTATCTGTACTTCTCTTAAAATCAATAATTATTTTTCTGTTGTCGATATTTCTTTTTTCTGCACTTATAAAAATATATGTTATTTTTTAAGATAATCTCTTATCAGATGTCTAGTTGGAAACGTAATTATATGAAATTCCCTCCATAGAAAAAAATCGCAATATTTACTGGTAAATTGCCTGGTAACGACAGGTCGAGGTATCTAAGGGAGGAGATGTCCATTCTGC
Organism: Halesus radiatus; assembly: GCA_022606495.2. Classification (NCBI taxonomy): domain Eukaryota; kingdom Metazoa; phylum Arthropoda; class Insecta; order Trichoptera; family Limnephilidae; genus Halesus; species Halesus radiatus. The sequence continues at coordinate 27,825 of JAHDVE020010424.1, forward strand.
GGTTGAAGTGAAAAGAGGTCACATACCACCTTGCGTACGGTATTTAAAGCCGAACATTCTGTGCTGATATTGCATGTGTTGTGCAATCGAATAGATTGCATTTGTGGTGCAATCTCGGCTTGGTATTGTATTTGTGGTGCAATACCAGCTCTCGGCTCGGTATTGCACGTGTTGTTAAATAATTTATATTATGTTCTAAAGAAATAATTTCATCGGCTTAAATTTATCTACTCTGTAGACACGTTCGATACAATACCTCTAAACTTGTTGACCAGATCATGCATCCTATTGGTTAGTGAATGAGACTGATTTCATTGGCTTTCTCGGGGCTAGTACCAAAGTAAAAGTCACACGGACTTCTATCTATATAGAAGGCCCCTTCTCGTGTGTATTTTTTAGTCAATGATCTGGGGCCTAAAGTCGAAAGTTCCTATGTAAATTGGTGACATCAGTTTTCTTTCGTATATCACCCCTATAGGTAGTTTCTGTTCAGTGCCAGTGGTTTGAACCACGATTCAACCATCTACTCGTAAACGTGTGCATAGTTAATTACCACAATTAAATAAGCAAAAATTCTCATTTTAATGTGCGAACCATTTCACCGGATAGGTACCTATATACTCAAAGCTATTCGCCACAAATATCGTAAAATGGGTTTAACTGTAATCCCTAGTCAAAACTATGGTATTCTGTGAGTTCAGACTGTGGTTTGAATTTGAACTCCGGTTGGATGAAGAAGACTTAGTTATACCTAGCCCTAGTTGAGCACTAGCCTCATGTTTGTTGATTTCTTTGCGTTATCGTTATATTAAAATAATTTATCTCTTTTGAAACCGTTGTTTGTTCACGAAAGAATTCCATTGTGATATTATGATTAAAAACGTATTATTACTTTGTTTCAACTTATTATTTAGGGAGGAAACCGGTTTCACCATACCACGGGTATCTCCATGCTGGTGTTTGATTCTAATTCAATCATATAGTCAAAAGAGCCTAAGTGACGGCTGAGTTATAATAGATGAACGTCATCGTCGACCTTACTGCAGTGTGAAATGTACGAAAACGCAATCGAATTCCAATTGAGTTATAGAACAAATCAATTAATTACGTATAAATATGAAGATAGGTTTTAGTCTATATTGTACATGTATGTATTAAGGCGATGCAATGGGAAGTAATGCAAAATCATGTGTATTCGGTTTGAGAATTTGATGGCCTAGAAATATCATAGATGATTTACTTAAATAATGCAAGTAGAACACACCTTGGCCTTTCGTATAACCGGGCATTTTTTTTGGTGTGACTTTTTATAAGCCTAGAAAAAAATAAGGTATCAGACAATAAAAAAAATGTTTAAAGCGCAAACTCTCCTACTTTTTCCTATTGAACCCCTTTTCCGATATTGTCATATTGTTCATTGTGGTAAATTAATTTTTTAGAATATGACCGTAAAACATTTTAATATTTATGTCTGGGCTTTACAGAATAGAATAAAACACGCATTTTGGTGATGGTTTTTTTCCGTAAATCGAAGCATGTGGCCGAAGTTAAGCGGGATTTTCAACCTTGTCGCCACGTGCATAAGGTGCGCGTGATTTCGTTGGAATTTTAGCCGGTGGATCGCCTTAAAGTATAATTGCGATGATAATTAATTACTCCAATATTATTTTTTTATCAACAATTGAAATAGATGTAGGCAACAAAAGCCACATTTTTGTATGAAATACACAAAATACCATATCACAACTCCTTTTTAATCTTGATACATAATGTATTTGTACAATTATAATAATTCTCACATAATATTGACAAAGCTTAACCAATATCCGCCATATCCTACGTCAGGTATCATAACTACCCTATTCAAAAGGCAGTCTACTTTATCTACAGTATAATTTTTAAGTTGTCACTTTAAAAAAAATCTGTAGATTCAAAAACCGTCATGAATCTTCTGAAAGAATGTGCAAGCTAACTAACTAACCAACGCATCTTTTTTTCACATGGGGTAGGCAGAGAGTATAGACCTTCATGCTTCATTCACATTCATATATCGTCTTATACGTTCTCTTATGTTATTCTGGCATTGCCCGACTCAAGTGCTTTTTTTTTATTTAAAAAAGAAGACTAATATTCCCTGGTTACGAATAACCTGACAATATTTGAAAATCTCCTACTATCATCACAGTAAGCGGAAGATGTTGCTTGTGTCGTAATGGAGGACTTAGCCAGCCGAGGAATTGAACTCACGACACCCGGGTGAGACCCAAACGCGATGCCAACTCAGCCACTGACCGGTTTGATTCACTTGATCGTACCATGTCTTTCTCGGACGTCCCCGGCTTCTTCTTCCATTCACATTCGAGTAATATATTCTCCTTATAGTCATAGATCTCATTTCCACAGTAGTCAGTCTACTTTCATCCTTACTCTGCCAATTCCATGTCTCAGTGCCATACATCATGGTTGGAATCTGTGCAATAATGCTGTACCTAGTTTAATATAATCCAATGTTATCGCTTACTAAATGTTTATAAATCCTTCGTAAAAATTAGTGGAGATGATTCGACAGATGTAGTTCCAACGCAACAGAAATCGGGGGAATTACAGAAAGACATGGCACATTCTAGTCAATCAGATACTTTGAGTGGTGTTATTTGAGGAATTGTAATAACGTGAGTTTATATATAAGAGAACAATTTAGTTATTAAAACTCACATATGATACATATATAAATTACATAAAATTACAAATACTCATACAAAGAATACATAAAACATAAATTACAAAAACTCACTCTATGATACAAAGTACAAATAGAAGCAAGAGACGCAAGTGATACATAATATAATTAGCCAAATCATTATAGTAATAGCGGGACATTTTTTCTGAAAATAACAAAAATATTGCTTGACCTTCCAAAAGTTGTATGACTTTCCATGCTCTCTACCCACCCATTTGTGGAAAGGGCATGAAGCATTAGTTTTAATTGGTAAAATTGTTCAAGTAGATTTCTCCCTTCACTCTGTCCCAATGATTTTTGGTTGATGGGAAACACAAAGGGGGTGATAAAAAAGTTAATATTTATTTCCTGCATACATTTTTATTTTTGAATTCGGAACATCATTCGGTTATTTGAAAATGTCTCGAATATCAGGATGTGCCGAAAACGGGCTTCACTAATGTAGCAGATCGTTTTCATAAGCTAGTGCTAGTCAGTTACGGTTTCAGTTGTTTGTTTTGCAAACATTTGAACTTACAATCAAAACAAACAAGTTGTACACACATGGAAACCGCGATTGTCGGACGGCGTCACTGGGTTTTTCTGTAATATTTTGGGAATTTTGGTACAACACATATATAATATAATGATCGTAGAAAAGTAATCGGAGAGATTCATACCAAGGTCAATGCGGCAAGCGGAGCGAATCGAACCGGTTTTAATACACAGGGGAGATCATTATCGTGAACATAGCATATTATAATCTGCACGTACTCCTTCCTGCACTCCATTCTTCTTCATATTAAAACTGATTCCGTTAAAATAATTTTTTTAAATCTACACCATAATTTTTTTTTATTTTTATTAATGTAATATATGGGTACATTGTAACAATATAGTTTACATTTTATATAACATATTTGAATATTACTCTTCCATTAAAAACATTTGCTTGTGGATGGAAGCGTGTACATTAAATCAGTAATTTTCTAAGCATTAATTATTAATTAATTAATTGTTTTCGTGTTTAATTCGTAGAACTCCATTTTTTTTTTTTAATTTAATTTAAATCAAATTTAATAATGTTATTATTAAGTTAATACAAATTTAATAATGTGTATTAACCACAGTTTGAATGGCCTTAAACGCTGAAACAGCTCTCACAATACTTGCAATACTTGCAGAACTTGATGATAACATTATTAAATTTGATTTATATAAATTTTTTTTTTAATTATTAATATAATATTATTTGCAAGTTATGTGTATGTCTTCCGTGAATTGCAGTTTGATTATCGAAGACATTATCAAATTAACTTAATAAATAAAAAATATAGCGGTAATGAAGCTCACAATAAGAAGTCCTGAAAATGCCTCTCACTAACTACAAAGGTCAAAACACAATCTTTATCTTTAAATGCCGCGCTGCATTCAAAATAATATATTGTGATCTAATCGTATAGAGTTTTTTTTTATCGTTGATTTATCGATTATTATTTTTTAAATCGTTCTTACTTATTGAGCATTTGAAAAATATCAATCTTAGCAATGTGGCTTCTTGCGCTATTTTTGACAATATTTCATAAACGATGTTAAAAATTATGTTGCGAGCTGAAGATGGTCGCATCGATCTATACATTCCAATTTAGAAAAACTGCAAATTTCATAGCACCAGAGTTCACACCTCTCGCGTTTTTTTCACAGTTACTACACACTGCAGGCCCTAAGGGAAAAAAATCCCTTAAGGCATATGTCGCCTTCAGAGATCCTCTGTGGAGGGTCTTTTGGGGGATAGGAAGGAGTGAATAATAATAATAAGAGTTCATTCATATAGCGCAGTTTTGTAAAGGTTCACCTCAAAGACGCTTTACACTAACTAACCTAACCTAATATAATTGTAAAGTAACCGATATTCTATATAGCATATACTATATGTTAATATACTATTATACTATATAATATATCTGTTATTGTAGTATATATATGCAAATTAACAGTATGACTTAAAATACTCATGAGCAGCAGATGAACTTACATGCACAATTTAGAATACTATATAACAATTTAGAATAAACTAGGGGTATAAATAATCATATGTAAAGTACAAATAGTAAAAGAACAAGAAAATCCACACAAAATAATGTAACCCGATATAATTATAAAATAACATGTATATATATTACATGCATGCGAATTAAAACCACGATTTAAAATATTAATTTAATTCGATGTTATCTAATTAGATGCATTTTTTATTTCATTTTTTGCGGTGTTTTTAAAGTTATTCGATTGACCTCTTTCAGCCAGACATTATTTCTTGACTTGTTCTCATTAAACTTACGTTATGTAGCTACACTTCTTCGCCAGATTAGAGAGCTAGAAACTTATGTATGCAGGCGGTGTATAGGGAACTAATAAATGTAGTGATTTTTTTAAACATTTATTTATTTGCCAATTCACAATAAATGTAAGTCGCTACACACCGGCTACGTCGATTCGTTTGTAGACCTATGTTATTTTGAACAAAATAATGGTTTATGCGGTTCTTGCATCAAAATTATTTGCGCTATTATTTAATTTCCATTTGATCTCTCTTCCAATAGCATGATGGAACGAGTAAGGTTGAGTGAGTTGTTAAAACCGAGTTGACAGAGACCAGGTAATAGTGACACATATCACTTGACTGATCTCTGCCATTCCGTCCCACAGAACCGGTTCAGTTGTCGACAACTGATTGGTTCAACAAATGTCCCGTTCAACGTTCAACCCGTTCGTCGGTGTGAATTGAGGTTCATGACTAAACAAAACATTAACAAAACAGAACACTGACAATACAAAACACTGTCCTAACAGAACATTGAAGAAAAGTTTTTCTTTTAACATGCTTAACCTTAACCTAACGTACCCTAAACTAACCTAAACTAACTTAAAATAATAATAATAATAATTGGATAATTTGTATGGCGTCGTTTTTACGAAAAATCACCTCTAAGGCTCCTCGTTGCTGTTTATTTCGTAAAACTACATTTAATTTTTTAATAATTTTAAAGTATATCAAATTTATTTACTAAGTTCTGCACGTAGCTTTATTCAATTTTAATTATTATTTAAATGCTGTTTCGGCGTTCAAAGTTATTATCAAACTGATAATGACTTTTTGAACTTATAAAACATTTTAATAATGGTAGAACGCCGAAACAGCTGTCACAATGATAAAATACTTGCAGAACTAAATAATAACATTGTTAAATTTGACTGATTTCAATTAAAAAAAATCCAACCTATTGCAACCTTATGCAACCAATTATTGTTATCATGTTCTGTTTTGTCAATGTTCTATTTAATTCGGTCACCGTGAATTTATTTTGCCTGCGCAGCGAAGCGCATTATTTCTTGGATTGTTTTTTTAACGTCGCAAACGCAGACCTAATGTCGATCGAATTCCGAAAATGTAACTGTCTTTCCTTAGTTACGTGGGCACAATTGATGATTTACTTTTTTTTAGGGTGACGCATTGAGGTCGCATGACGAGTCTTTAAAAGCGTTACTTCTGTAATGTTTCTAATTAATTAGTAACCATATCTGGTCAGGAGTTCCTAGATACTTGAAGAAACTCTTGATTGTGTAAAATCGGGCAGTCCATTTTGTAGATTCTCTTACTTCATTAACCCTAGAATACCGATCATATTTTTTATACGTAAATACGAATCATTTATCAATTTGACTAACACTACTCTGCTTTTTTTGTTTACGAAGATTTCAAAAGTGATTTTTTTTATAAACCAACTTCATTTAAATATACATTTTAAAAACATGTTTGTAGTTTACAGTTTTTTTTTAAGTCACCCTAAGGCTCTAACTTTTCTAGATCAAAATCAGTGGTACCAAATCTCAGGAAAATTAACGAAAGCAAATGTTATTTTTTTCTCTTTCTCTATAAGTAACTTTAAAAGGTTCATTCTCTTATAAAAACTAAAATTTATTAATCTTTCGTACAATTGACACATTTATGTATCTAGTGTTCTCGTGATGTCGTATTTAGAAAATGGCTGCACTGCAATGGCGCAACCGTGCAACTGAGTTGGCACGAATATCTAGTACGATCCGCGCATTCGTTGGAGAGATACAGCATAAAATAATAATAATAATTGGACCATTTCTATAGCGCCGCTTTTGTGAGAAATCACCTCAGGGGCGCTGTACAAATATTACTTCCTATTCTTATATTATTCTTATATTACGTCTATTTTACGAATTTATTATTATTATAATATTTATTTTTTGTTTTAAATTTATTTTCTCTTTTTGGGCAGGCTATCATTACACATTATTTATAGATCATATAAAGAGATGCAGTTAAAATGCACGCAGTGTTAGTCGAAACGACTAAGATTAGTCTTATAGCGTTAAATGGATTGTCATATTTATATCGTATTGTAGGTGGGTATGCTGTGTATATTCGACCGGTATTTTAGTGGAAGATGCTCCAGAAAACCAGCGTCATTGATCCCTACGAGAGTTGTTGCACACAAGTTTGGCATGTGCAGCAACTGTTCACATTTTGTAGTTTTTATCACTCGTTATTTTATTCAATAGTTCGGCTATTAATTGACCAGCGGCGTGCGTCTGAAACTGAAAAACTCTGCCTACCCAAGAAAAATGCACCGTATGCAAAATAAAAATTATGGAAAAGTTATAAAAATTTCTAGAAATTTCTTATCAAAATTGAACAAGGTCTCATTTATTCAGTTGGCCATAACAATCAGCGGAATATCGTGATAAAATGGCACTTTTCATATATTCAATGCACAATTCATATATGAAATTAAAAACTACACACGTCCTGCTTTTGGGCATTTAGCCATGCACGCCACTGCTATTGACTTATTGATTTTTTGTTTCATTTCTTTTGCAACATGAAACTCTTCAACACTGGATCACTTTTTCCTTTCGTTTAAAAATCCCTCTGTATACCATATTTAAATACGAAGGAGCTTATATTAAATATTTCAATAATTATTATTCGCCTTCAAATGATTTCATACACGTACTTCGTCACGTTTCACCTCGTATACCTAGAATCATCGCTACTTTAAGCCATCTAATAATAAATGCAGTTTGGTTTCCAATATTATTCAAACATGCTTTAAAACTCATACGTTATACTGTGCACCCTGTAGTCAACATGGGTGAACACGGTAATTATTGTTATTTGTCGATCAGCCTGTGCGTTGAGCATTCAAAACACTTCTCGTTAAATATGTTTATTTCATCTGTCAAGTTGGACCACATCTCCCCGTGGACCCCTATGCATTTATATTTCATAAATGAACATGATCACATGATGCAATAATGTATTCTGGTTTATTTAAGTTATTTATTAATGTAGTATTTAAACCAAATTCGCACTTTTCACTTAACCCCTTGAAGCATAGTGGTATCAAAAATAACCCACCTTTTTATCTTTTGCTGCATGGTGGGATGTAATTTATACATCTTCGAAAAATTAAAACCACTTGAAACACAGCGTTTTAAATTATGCCCCGCCTACTCCAACGGCTTACTATATCGGCCAATAGATGGTACATACGTATTTTAGGGTTAAAACACCGCACCGTCACGTAACTTATTATTTACGTTGCAAATAGTCGCGCTTCCCCACTTTAAAATTCTCTATATAATTACGCGCTTACCACTAACCAAATCAGTTAATAAACGGATTCTTCACCAAACAGACGTGTTGTCATTTTGTCCTCCTTGAGATTCCGAGTCGACAGCTCGCTGCTGACTCGGCATTTACTCCAAAATAGAGCAATGAGAATAATATTAAAGCGAAGTAGATATTCAAAAGTAGCTAAAATGTTAGAGGAATTAAATTGGCCGACAGTAAAATAAATGCTGACATTGAACGTATTGATTTTTAAGCACAAAATCAGAAACAACATGTTACCAAATATTTCTCTAACAAAATTATTTACAACATGGACGTTCAGACATAATATAAGAACCTGTAAGGAAATTGGGCTACCGATAATAATAAAGCCAATACACAAAATAGTATATCTTATAAATGAATGAAGTGCTATAATGCTCTGCCGGACCCAAACAAAATTGCACCAATTAGTTTATTTAAAATAGATTGTAAGAAGCACATTAAGTTAAGCAAGAAAAAATCCATTAGTTTTTAACTTATCATATATGTAATGGTATCTATATATCTTTATGTAGTAGTATAAAAGTTATAATTAGATATTTTTTAAACTTAAATGTACAAATAACTAAAATAAAATAAATAAAATAAAACAAAACAAACCAATGTAATGCATGCACAAATTACATACGATTATATTAAAATATTAAATGCGACTATTTTACACGGACGCTTGATTTTATATTTATCACAATTTATGACTGTGTACTATCTGAAGTTATTAATTTTATATTAAAACCCAGACTTAATAGCTCAAACCTCACAAAATTTTTATTTTATTTTTAATATTCTCTTAAGATGCTGTAAGTTAGTAATGGATTCATTCGCATATCATTATTTGTCAAAATAACTTCCCAAGAAAACGTCTTTATGAAAGAGCCGAAAAGGCAATTAATAAATCGTACATAGGTATAGGTATTTCCCGGCGTTATCATAGTTTTGTCCTCGGGGGGTAAGCCGGATAATCCAGGTATAATTATGGGGATAATAATAAAGAAGCGGATAAAAGCATAGTGAATGCGTCGGGGATTAAGCAGATAAGAAAGGTCACAACTTGGGGAGGTTTTCCTAAGGAAATTACCACCGCAAGGGATGGTTTACCCCAAAAACCAGATGTGGGCCTAAGCGGAGTTTAATCTACGGATTATTGCCCATTTATTACCTGAGTTTTGGCATAGTATCGATATTTAATAGAATGATTAAGAGTTTATGATTAACCTTACGATTTATGTGTTTTAAAACAACTATTAATAGTATAAAGAAGACATCTTTCATTCTAGATATTTAAGAGTACTTTAAAAGAAATCGTGCTTTTTTAATTTTATGTATTTCTTTGAATCTCTCGAGTAAAATCTTTATGCAGTATTAAGATGGCATGTCCTATAATCGTTTATTTCTGTGTAATTGGATCAATTTAATTCTAGTGTTGCTGTAACGTTTAATATTTTTATTGATTTTAGGAGTAGTACCTACCTAAAAGTCCATATGAAAAAAAGTAATGTTTTTCAGTTTTACCCTTTATAGCTATTTTTTATTATACATATTTTTATTAAAGTATATGGCACAGGCAATATACCCAAAACTTACATGCATGCCTATTTACAAATCAATGGTAATTAATTAGTCATTATCTCGGAAAAAATGTACTAAAGCATATTAAATTTTGGGTAGGTACATAAACTAATTCCTTATTGTCACCTGTGCTGTCGGTACACTGTTTTGGTACCTTATATTGAGTATCTAATAAAGAGCATCGTCACATTATCAGCTTGATGTTAATGCTAGAACTTTTTTTAAAATTTATTAATTGTTAGATCAGTGTATATTGTTGTAAATTCTTAATTTCCGCGGCAAAGGAGAGAAATATCCCGTATTTGTGTGATCGGCTTTAATATAGAAAATGTATTTTATCCTCCTTGATAATAATACTTGGATGACTTGTGTAGCGCTGTTTTTGTTGAAAATCACCTCAAGGCAACTATACAAATACTACTTGCTAGGATTTATCTTATTATGTACAAACAGATACATAAACATACTTACCTTGTAGGTCACTCCAGATTAAAACGTTAAATTACTTTCAGTGAGAAGATATGATTTTGTACGCACAGGACACAATATTAGAAAACACTGCATATTGCATGATATTGCAGTTACTGTTTAAATCCTATTTTTCATTGATATAGTATTTATTATAAGATTATTGGCAAAAGAAGAGTATGTATTTATTTGAAACATTATTTTATTTGATATTTTCTATAATAATTATTTACAGTTACATATATTTATAGTTATTTGCAATGTCGCAAACCATGAAAAGTTTCAAATTTTTCTGTTAATTATTTTAGGTAGGTACTAACGGCTCTAGCTTCGCTATGTTAATTAGGTATGCAACTTGTTAGCTATAAGTATCCTGTAGTAGAGATATTTTGTAATTATTATGAATTAGTTTTCGAATATAAAAAACCAAGAATCTTTCAATTGATTTCACCAATAGTAATTACAGTAATCTAAAGCAAACACATTTTTAATGCAGTAAGTGAAATGGGTGTAATTAATTGTTTTGTATCATATAATTTTTATTAACTTACTTACAAGAATTACATTAAATAAACTACCTGCATCATATCAAAGATTCGAGGACATTATAAACAACTGATAAATAAAACACATTAAAAAAGTTTCTCCACCGACCACCACGAGCGTTCGATAAAAAAAATATCTGCCATTAACTTAACAATTTCATATTTATGATTATGTTTTAAAATGGGTATAAGCACTGTTATTTGATTTAATTTATCACTGTTATCATACTCAAAGTAACTATTAGATACTTGGCTTCCTGCGATTTCTTTAAAACAATCTCCAACCTACGATATAATCTCGGATTGTTCCGTCTTATTGCTTCCGTTCATGTTTTGATGCGAAATTAAAACATTGGTCAAATGATAACATTTCTAATACCTTTATTTTTCTTTTTTTTTCCTATTGGGCGCGCTATCGATCAATCATTTTCGGAATCATTCAACCTATACATCATCGGTTAATCAATCAATAGAGTATTAAGTTAGTTTAGTTTGAGCTTCGTTTTTATTTTAATGAGTTAATCTACGTAAATGTTTTCTTGCAAGCGGATGGCCAATGTAGGGCAATGATGATAAATGAAGATCTACCATATTTTTCAATGACTTTAATTTATGACTTGGTATTTGGTGAACCTCATTACCTGAGTAAAATACTGCAGTGTTCTCGTCTTTACAGATAACTAGCGCAGACCCGTGAAAAATCACGGGATGTAATAATTAAAAGATATTTCTGTTTTTTTTGTTATTTTTTTAAATCTCAATTCTTAGTTCAGTGTCCAGTGGCTTCCATACAATATAAAGAGGAGTAAAGGAAACCTGAAAATTACCTGTTCTCATTATTAATCAGTAAAGACCTGAAAAAATCGCGTTTGTGATAACGCTAATTTCGTGATATTTAGGTGAAATAACGTAAATGCAAGTAACGTGAGTTTTCATGTTTTTAAATAATATAAAATGCTGTCAAAAATATGAAATAAACGCGATTTTTTCAATTAGCTTTAAATAGTAGGTGCCTAAATCAAATTTGAAAACCGCAATTAGTTTTATCTATTCAGCTTTCCCATCTAATTACCTTTCTCATCACAATAACCGCATAATTACAAAGGTCGTGAGTCTCACCTTGAAACCCTAAATAAAATTATGAAGCCCTTTGTAGATCCGAACCCTTTTAAAACGTGTCGTGCGGAATTATCGGCCTTATTCCAGTCTCCAGATGGTGCCAGACCACAAATCCCTCTTAATTCCACATTCATTCCTTTTTCGAATTCAAGAATAGAACAATCGGTTCGGGAATAGGAATATTTAAACTTCGCGACGTGTTTTCATTGCCCACCTGAGCATTAGGTTTGTCGGGTGTTTCCGTTGATGAAATAACTTATTGCATTCTATGGGGTACCATTTCCTCGATGCTTAAATTACGGGGATAATTTATTGTCAATAGTTAATTCAGTTAGAGGTAGGCGTATGGGAAAAATCTAGTCAAAGAAAACCTATTAACTATAACCAGACATTTATATTAAGTCTCAATGAAACACGAAACAGAAAATAAAAAGGTAATGTTTGCAATTGGGACTCGAACCCAAATCCCCTAGTCTTAGAGGGACTGGTGTCTCTACCAATTGAGCTATTGAGACTTAACTATTTTCCATCATTTTTATCGATCTCATATTTCAATTTAAGACTATCAATATTATCGTTAATTATTTTCCATATTCTTTTGGCTGCTATCTTTTTGTATTGTGTGATTGCAAAGTTCTACTTGAATATGTTTTTAACCTAGATAGTATCTCGGATATACTATCCGATGTTTATTTATTTATTATATCTGACATATATTGACTTTCTATAAGTCTAAATGTTCAGTTTTATTTTATTTTTATTTGTAGTTTTTTTTAGTTTTTCATATTTCATCGAGATTTGTTAAAATCGTCTTCTTCAATGATTAAATATCGAAATCTGGTTTTTAAGCTTAAATTGAAGTCGATTTATTTTAAAGTCATGGAATCGGAGTAGAAAATAAATGCATAATTGCAAGGGCGCTGTATAAATATTACTTCCTATTTTTTATCTAATTATGTACAAACAGATACAGAAAAACATACTTACCTGGCAGGTCGCTTCAGATGAACACGTTTTACAGTTGCTATTTTATCCTCCTTTTCTATTGATGTTACATTTATTAGAAGATTGGTGGCAAAATAAGAGTTGGTATTTATTGAAACATTTATAATTTTTAGGACTGGAAAATATTTATAAAATGACCTTAAAAAGCGTAAGAAGCTTTCAATAGATATTAGCAATTTTTATTCATTTTTACACGTTTAGTTATTTATAGTGTTGCGGGCTGTGGAGACATTTGCGCACCGATGTGTGAATTTTTAAACTTTTTCTTTTTAATGATTAGGTAAGCACTAAACGGCTAGTCTATCTAAGCAATTTACGGATGGATTTCTTCAATTTATGGATACGATTGTCTCATGAAAGCATGGAAGCGGTTATTCAAATGGAGATATCTGTCCCTAATATGTATGATTGAATATGGGTGTATGTTTTTTCTACTTGCTTTTTTCCTCCTTTAAAACCTGGATTTTTCACATGTGCGCCGTTGCGCAGAGGACTAATGCTGCTTACATGTGAACAGGATCTATTGTAACACTTAGAAAGCAATTGCAGGAATATCGATTAGCAACGAACTGTTAATGGTAGTTTTATCCTGCGGAATTAAGCTCATTATAAAACCATCAATAGCTTTGGCGTACACATATTTGAATGATTATTTTTCTGAAACTATGGCATGGAAGCATGCCGACTTTCGCTATAGAAATATGCAAACGGAGTAAACATCAGCGTTCGAAATATGGGCAAACAAAATGAGGTCCTTTGGCATCTTATAGATAATACGGGCTTCATTCGATTATAAACGCTCGCTGGGTCTGGATCTCCAATGATAACTGCAAAATTGCCTAAATGATTGGACATGTCGTTCTGGAAAAGATATAAAAGCCGTATTGTTTTTACCATAATCAATTTTCGTGTAAACTCCGCTGCGACTCCGTTCGTTGAGTTCGTTCGCGGTCGGAATGATTCCGTCAGCATTGACAGCCGCTTCACCCCCCTTCGTACTTACCGCGCGGGAACAATATTTTGCACTGATTTTGCAAGGAACGTAGACTCTTTCTATATACCTCAGTGACTGTCGCCTAGCTTTGACCAAACTACGTTTGGTGTATAGGTAGAAGTAGTGCGTAGATGCGATTTGTAGAAGTATGGGTGAACGATGTTGGCGATACTTTAAGGTGCGGGGTTTCATAGTAACAACGGTTCATGACCCATATCTCTTGTTGCTATTACTGGTATGACTTAATCTGAAACGATTCGTTCAGTTTGCTGCATCCCGCAGTTGTATGATCCCAGCGGGTTTCGGGACATTTCAGGCTTCAGGTGTGTCCGCAGTCCGCAGCGCCTCCCAGCGGCCGCCGGTCGAAACGTGCCCGTGAATAAATTACCTTTTATGGTTATTGCTGCGAAATCTGGAGGTCTCGATGTAAAATAAACCCCCGGCAGATGGGCCCGGGCATTGCAAGTCCGCCTGCATGCGAGCTACGTCCCCGGCCCGGCCTCTCGGGATGTTCGATACACAAAGCTATTCACGGGGACCTCTCAGACCTCGAATGTCTTACGTGCTATGCTTACTGCGTTGGAGGACTGTGGCAATTGCGAGATTTTTTTTTATTTATGTGGCCTTATGAATTCCCTGAAGTCCATGATGAATATTTTATGTTTTGTGTGATTTACGACGTGAACCTAACATAACCCAACCGAATATAGTCTTATATTATTTATTCTATCCTACCTAACCTAAGTGGATTGAAACGGCTTTAGCTCTTTTTAGTGACCAGATTTGAAAAGCCTCTCACTTTTCATCTTCCTTTTTTTTCCTTCTCCCTCCCTTCCTCCACTTCTTTCATTCTTATAACATTCCCCAAATGAGGATATCATTCATAAGCTCCGGGCTGTTAACCTAACCTAACCTAACCTCAAATTAGTTTAAGTGCTTGTGAACGCTATATCTCTTATTTGATGATATAGTTACATAAATTCCATAACTATCGGGTACAGTTATAAATCGGCATATTTTTGAAAAGTAAAGTCATAAAAATATCAAAAAAAACTAGCCCAAAAACCTAACCTAACCTAACCTAGCTGCCCAAGTTTTTTTCTTCATATTTAAAAAAAAAATTATATTACTTTTCAAAAATGTGCCGATTTATAACTGTGCCGAATTGTCCTGTTACCAGTTACGTAATAACAACAGAAATGAATTAATGGAACAATTTTTGAAAGTTTTCAAATCACAATAATATCGTTATTGTGCAACGTTCCTAAGGCGACCATCTTGGTTATTATATTTCCGCAAGTCATATTTTCAAGAAATACTGCATTACTGACTAGCCCTAGGGAAATAAGGCGATCGCTACACAAACATCCCTACCAGGAGGATAGAAATAGAAAAGGATATGATTAAAATTTAGTTTCCCATATGCACTGATTTCGACCCTTAGATATTAGTTTTCCTCCCATCCGGGACTGTATCAGAAGAACTGTCACAAGTATGGAACAACTTTGCACCCTCGTTTGTTAGGGAATATTTTATTTACCGGCAGCAGATTTACAGGGTCATAAAAGATCGGTAAATACAAATACAAACAATGGAGATATAGCGGGATCACCCCCGGGGGATGTTTTCCTCTCGCTGTGGAACGGACATGAAATCTTTGAAAAGGAAGCTTACAAAGAAAAAAATATATTTTAGGTGCGATCTGATTGATGTATTGTTATTTTATTCCGGATTGAAAGGTCAATTGAAACGACACGGTCAATGTGATTTGTTAGATTAGTATGTACCTATAAATATAAATATTATTCGATGGGTTTGGTTTGAGGATATGTACTTTAAAATGAATTCACTCATCTGTCAATTTGAATCCCACGAGTTCGCCATTATTATCGAATGTATTCAATCATTTTGGCGTATGATTCTAATATGCTTTCCGAGAAAAATCTCTATACTTCTAAATTGTATTCTGCGTTCTTGGAAGCGTATCTATAAATCAACATTGATAATGAATCGCCTTTACAATTTCGGTAAATTCGTTGTTGATGCAAATTAAATATTACATTGCCGATTTCAGTCAATTATCCGACCTCAAAGTAAATTGAAACAGTTTACATTATTTATTTACATATGTACATTATCTAGGGTACTTACACAAATATTGTTATAATAATAATAATAATTGGATGATTTATATAGCGCCGTTCTTGTGAAAAATCATCTCAGGGGAATGCCATTGTAGGCGCTGTACAAATATTACTTGCTAGGGTTTATTACCTTATTATTTCAAAATCATACCTGGGAGGTCAGTCCAAGATATGATTTTGAACGCACAGGATACAATATTAGAAAACACTGCACATTACATGATATTGCAGTTACTGTTTAAATATTATTTGTTATTGACGTTATATTTATTAGAAGGCTAGTGACTAAAGTGGAGTTGGTATTTAAATAAAATATTTTAAATTTTTTATTTTTCGAATTTAGAACTGACGAACAGATTTTAAAAGAAATGCTTAATTTTAACTGAAATATATATTTTTATGATATTTTTTTACATTTACAAAAATTTGTTTTCATTTTGAATGTAGCATACTATGAAAAGTTTTATGTGAGTTTATCGGTAAAGATGTTTCCTATTTGGTATACTAACTTGGACCGTGTTTATAGTAAGTAGTCCACTTCTGTATGGTTTACCAAAGATTGTTACAAAAATGAAATATCCGAGGCATTCGAACAAAACAGAGTTAACTATTGGTAGGTATACCAATTTATCCACCAGTGTTTTACTCAACGAGATCTGCTTAAACTAAGATATTTCTTTCCCTCTTCCGAATTAAGACTCATTCATCCATTCTACCTCCATGCATTATTATTTATTATATCGTTTAGATTCTTTGACCCTAGGCATTTCATCGAGAACAAATTTCGAGGGTGTTATCCTGATTCCAAAAAAGACAAATAGATTTCTTCTTTCCATATTATAAGTTCCAAACATGCGTCTTTGATTCTAATTCATTTATCCAATAAGAACCTCTAACGTGAGAAGCAACATCTCAGAGGAAAGATTTTAAACATCAGTAGTAATTAATTGTCCAAAATAAATCAATGATATTTTGCATAGGTGAGTAACGTGCGTTACAAAATTTGAGTACTTCCAAAATAATTAATAATGTAAATGTTATATATTAGAATATTAAAAATATTTAGTGTCAGCCCTGCTTTATTGCAAGAGACCCCTTGCATACACTCAATAGAATTACACGTTGTACGGTTTCATGTCACCACAACTGCAACAATAATTCAGGGCTGCTTCGTATGTAAACTCATTTATACCGCGCATGCATAAACTTGGTAACCAAAATACAGAAGTGGATATATCACTACATGAACGAAATTTATATGCGGTGTAAGTAACTCACAATTTATCCACAGGGGTAATCTACACAGAAATAATGGAACGCCTCACAGCTCTGTCTTCGCAAAAGATCCTTTTACCTACTTCTCTGTTATTACATCTCTTGGCATCAGCCAACATAAGAATTTGATTCACGTGATCGCCCCACGACTTCTTGTCTGTCTCCTGCTACTACTTCCATCCACTTGAGCGTCATACATTTTCCTGACACTTTCTCTTCTCCATCCTTCCGCTCTGCATCTTCAAATCAGGCTCAAATGATTTTAGCTTCCTTTTCTTAATATTCTAATTTATTTCTTCAGTAATTGAAAAAATACTTTCTAGCAGCATTTTTACAAAAATAACAATAAACACATTTTTCAACCGCTGTTTTTAATATCTAAACATTTTTCGGGACCAATGATCCCTTGAAGATACAACAGTGGTTAAAACATAGTGTTTTATAGTCATTTTTATTATAATATACACTTAAATCGGCTAAGCAGTCCATTTAAATTTCCACATTCATTGTTTTACGAACATACGTCTCTGGGATCTAGGTCTATATTATATTAGACATATCGTCGCCTACAACACAAACAGGCTTATCTCATATTTACCAACTTTCCAGGAGAGCCAAAAATGCCGGATTTTTATACATTTTATTAGATGTGTCGCTAATAGGTTAAAGAAAATTGCTTAATTAAAACCCCATTATCGAAACATCTAATAAAACATATAAGAATCTGAGAAAAAAAAAACAACAGTATATCCAAAATAATGTCCCTAATAGTACATTTTTACTTAACCTAACATCAGCTCCGTTAACATTATTTTATTAACTCCACAATTATCTACTTCTTGGAAACGCAATGCTATTTTATTGGAAAAATTAAGCTTCACACCGGGGTCCAGTGTTGTGTTAATTTGTCTAATTTTATATATCATTATATATATCATTATATATATCATTATATATGTATCATAAATTTGTACTATAACAATATTTTTGATGTTGATACCACAAGATAAGAAGTCAACCGACCCAAAGATTGGAAAAGTTTATCGTTCTCGAACAATCTGTATATATTTCCAGAGAAGAGGGGTAAATATATTCTAATACCGCCGACTTCAAAGGACCAAAGGGAGGAACGGGAGAAACGATGAGAGGGCGGAGAAATGTTTTAAAGAATATATTTTTGCAGCCTCCGGCACATCTCTCTCGAGCAAAGTAATTATGTATTAATGACAGTTGAATTAGCTTTTTATGCGGTAAATATTTATTATTTTGCTCTCGTAATTGGGATTTTAATTCTCCGAGATGAAATTCGCGTCTTGCGGTTCATAATAAAATGCGCCGGGAACCAAGTTTCTGTGTTTCAAATAAATGTTTGTGTTTTCTTTAATTAAATGCCTCCTTTCTCTTTAGACATTTGCTGCATAATAAGTATTTGTTGAATATCTCTTTGATGATTTGGGATTGGCCCGGGGTTGGCCCTAAGACATTGTCTAAACCAAAAGGTCATACTACAACACTTTACTCGCATTACAATACTTGTATCCTTTTATGGCATCCCCGAATTAGGATATGTTGCGAAGTAGAAATAACAAGGAAAAGAATTAAGAATAAGGAATATTAGTATTTTGCATTTTTTTAGAAAGGCCAACTAACTTCAAAATCATCTTCATTTGGTACTAGCTGAAGTACCCGGCGTTGCCCTGAATTATGATTGGTTTTGAGTAAAGTTTAGAGGTTGTGATAATAATAATTGTATGATTTGTAAATCGCCGTTTTTGTGAAAAATCACGTCAATTTTTTACCCATACCCCTTCCCCTACCCAGTAATTTTCCTCTTATTTTGAACATCAAGTGTGCAAACATTCATCAAGGTGTACCAAAATTCTGCTTTAAGGGGTGGAAAAGGGGGGTGGAGATGTTTGTCGTAATCGTAATATCGTAATCTATATCGTTTTTCGTAATCTTATGTGACAGTGACTTTCCTCTTGTTTTGTAGGTCACGTGTACAAAATTTCATCAAGCTCGGAATAAAACCATAGATTTGTGGAAAAACAAACGCACTCTATAGAAGATATTTTCGAAAAAAATAAGTTTTTCTTCGTATTCGCAATAATATGACGCACTTTGTGGAGAGAACGGACAGAACCTATCATTAAAGTATTTAAAAAATCCGTTATGAATAAATTAACCGCTTTTATTACATCACTTGATGTTCAAAAAGTAGTTATGAGGTTTCATAAAAGTAAGTTACAGAATGCATAGTCTGCGTGGTAACTCAATGCTTCTCTAGCAAATACTTATACACTTTAAAAATATTATTATCCCCGGTATGTTCCATTAATAACAGTAAGGATATTAAATGATAACAAGGAAACTGAGTCCAATATACTTCTTACGAACCACCCTGTACGTGTGCGCCGTAGTTATTTACCCAGAGAACTTATTAAATTCTCATATCTCACGTATTTATTTAACCGACACTTTATTACGTTCTAATATGAAGCTTCAATATTTTCACACACCTTTATTATAAAAGCTCCGTAATGTGCCTTAGTAAATGCCCTGTTATATACTTGATACTGAAAAGCTTTCACGATATTAAACGTGCTTTATCAATTCCAGGGGCGTCAGTGAGGTGCTTGGGAGCTGAGAGCACGAGGAATATATCGACAGTGGCGGTGCATGGCGACTAAAAGGTATGTAACAGAGTTTGTAATATCAAATATTATACATTCATGAGGGTAAATTTTGTTTCATATTATTCACGGGTAATTGCAATATTCGTTTATGTTACAGAGTATAAATTATAAAATTATTATCGCAGCGCGGGAAAACAAATATTAAGGCGATTTATTTTTTAACGAAATTACGATTTTTTAATTTTCTGATAAAATACCCAGAATTATAGCTAATTAATAGCTTGCGACATCTGTACAAATCTAAGTTTATTTTAAATTGCGTTGGACAATAGTTTAAAGATATTTCCTAGCTTTATTAAACGCCCATTAGGTGATATTTAATTAAAAATCAAAAAGTATTTTTATTTATTAATTATTAACGACCTGGTGGGCTTTTACATATTTTAACATTTTAAATTATATTGTAAGAAAAAGGGCTTTAAGTTAAAAAGAACATGGTACATAGTACGTGTTGCATATTTATGATATATATATGTACAATAATTTATTAGTGCATGACACAGAGAAGTTAAAAAAGAAAAAGTTTTTAACTTACAGATAAGACAATATATATTTTAAATAGTAATATAGTCTGATTTACATAATACATAATATACAAGTGCATAATATAATATAATATGAGTGCATGATATAATGAAAAAAGCAACGTATTTTTCTATTTCGGATGCCGTAAAAATGTATGTAATAATATGAAATTGCACGATATGCGATACAGAGAAAGAAAAAAGAGGTACAAGTTTTTTGAATTGTTTGCTCTTATGTTTTGCTCTTATAATCTTGCAAAATCACGTGTTCCTTATACAGGTGAGGACAAGGTTGAAATTACCGCTTAACATCGGCCGTATGTTTCGATTTATGCAAAAAAACATCACAAAAATGCGTGTTTTATTTTATTTTGTAAACCCCACGCATAAATATTAAAATGTTTTAAAAAAAAAACTTAATTTGCCAGAAAGAACAATACGACAATATCGGAAAAGGGGTTCGTATGTAGAAGATTTGGCACTTAAACATTTTTTTAGGTCTGATACTTTTTTTTTCTGGACTTATAAAAAGTCATCAAAGGACGATTAAAGGCCGAGGTGTGTTCTACTTGCAGTATTTAATTAAATCATCCATTATATTTCTAAGCCATCAAATTCTCAAACCGAAAACACATGATTTTGCATTACTTCCCATTGCATCGCCTTACGGTATATTTTAAACATGGGTAAACTTACGTTAAATATGTCTATACTAGAGGTAAATTTGTTACAAAGTGTATGTAGGCGAGAAATGGCTGCATGTATTTGGTAGTTAGTCCCAGAATTATTGTTGCAGAATAATATATTTTGCCGAGTAGGTCGATGTGGTACTTTGAAGTTGACTAGTTGTAGGAGTTCAGCATTGTAGCTGTTAAAATGTTTCTCACGTATTAAAAATGCTTTTCAGCATTTAATTTCGTGTGTTTTTAGCCAGCAGTTGAATGTTTATCAAGCCTCGTGGTGAAATATTTCATGAGACGTTAAAAGATACGAAGGAAGGAGCGGTAGGTGGAGGCGGCCAGGCACCTTTACAGCCTAATGCGCTTTGCAGCAAAACGAAAACCAACCACCCACCCACCCCGTTCATAAAGCAGGAGTGAAGTTGCAGTAGAGATAATTCAGTTTGTACTTTTACCTAATGTAAAATTCGCGGGAGTATTTTTTGCTTGTTAACAAACATACAGCATTTTAAAGTGATGACGTGCGAACCCTACATAATATATATATATATAAAAAAATTATTCCTTTTTTTTAAATATGTATTTAATGAGTCTAGTTTTTGGACTGTTAATTCGTGGTAGAATTCCATTGTGTTAGAATTGAAATTAAAACACTTTTGTACTTTGTTCCATTTATTTATTTTCACCGGGACCGGTTTCATCCTACTACGGACATTTCTGAAAATAAGTGGAACAAAGTACAAAAGTGTTTTAATTTCAATTCTAATAAAATAACTATTGTTAACTTTTGAAACCCCGAGCTCCCGCGATATAATATTTCGGTGGTGTGCCGAGGATAAATTTGTGCCCGGCCTGCCTAAGTCCATTTTTGGCATAACTTGTTTTTTTTTCCAAAATTATATTTTTCTAAATTATAACGTCTTACCAAATAATAATAATAATAATAGTTGGATGATTTGTATAGCGCCGTTTTTGTGAAAAATCACCTCAAGGACGCTGTACAAATATTGCTTAACTAATTATGTACAAACAGATACAGAAAAACATACTTACCTGGCAGGTCGCTTCAGATGAACACAGTTTTAGAAAAATTTATTATAGAGATGATAGTTTTACATGGTTATTTGTTTCTAAATAATGTGTTTATATATATGGAAACATGTATATATGTATCATAAGTAATTTCCCCAGAATAGCTACTTATATTCAGAGATATGATTTTTTGACATTGCCGATCGGAAACGCCGGCGTTCAACGGATACAAATTTTGCATATCCGATTGAATGGGTGGAATTTCGCGCACTAAAAGTTATGGTCCTTCTTCAAAGCTAGATAATGTATCAAAATTAGATTGAAAATACTTGAACTACTTGCAATTTATGGCTTATTGAAATCCGTCAGGGTATTATATAATCAGAAATATCTCCTGACGAAGACACGATTGTCCCGAAACTAGTTGGCATTTTGTATTAAATAAAGGAATTTTCTAAAGTCATGGGTGTCATTATTTCATTTTATTATTCTCCAATATAAAATTTCGTATTAATTAAGTCAATAGCAGTCACGTTATTATAAAATGATTAAGGAAAAAATTACCATTTATTGTAAGGAAAACAGATTGCCTCACAGAATAGAAAACCTATTGTCACAATTGTGTTCTCAGTAAATCTGTTTCAGCGGTAATACATCATTTTAGACATCATGAAAATTGAAATGGGGTGGGGGTAAATAGAAACATATAAACAAGTCATCTCAACGTCGCCTAACCAGTTTGAAAATGGACCTCTACGCCGAAACAGCTGTTACAGTAATAAAAAAACTAAAATACTTGCCGAACTTAATAATAACATTATTAAATTTGATTTACATTAAATAAAATAAAAATAAATAAAATTGCTTAGGCATTTTCAAAGCGAAAAATCATTTTAATTAATTACAGTATTTGATTAAATTATGTAGCGCCGTTTTTGCGAGGAATTTTTCCCATTGGCGCTTTACAGATGATAGATCGCCCTTATCCTCTCCTAAAGGGGATTAATAATAAATGAAATAAGCATGTTTAACTGCCGATTTTTTCATAATTACATAGCTTGTAAACAAGCAAGAATGATGCCTCTTGAAAAAACACAATTTTTCCAATAAATTCCATCATCGCGGAAAATCACGGAGCACTTGTTATTGAAGTTCGCTGAATAATCTTAACGGTTGTTTGATCGGAAAACAGTGACCGATTATCCGTAGTCTACTAGCTACTGGATAAATGTACCGTGCCGTTGGCAATTAGGAAATTCAGTTAGTTAACTTACTGGCAACACTCTATAGACGTGATATTGGTTTACCTGTACCACTGAGCAGACAATCTCTAGAAGTGTGATGTATACCGATTTGAAAGAAACCTGATTGCTAAATATACCGAATGTGCGATTGACGTCTAGTATTAAAGACGGTATGAGAGAACGAGAAGAAAGAAGAAAGAGAATTATGATTTTTTTTTTACTTTTCGATTTAAAGAATAATTGAGCTCACTTTGGGAACACGGACTCGCCGACAATACACTTCTTTCGTATTATTCTCTTCAGTGTTGTTTACCTATTGTTTTTACCTGCTGAAGTCACGCGAACTATCCATTTTGCATTGTAAATCTTATCCAATATTGTTAAATGTGCACTGATCAATAGGTTTACTGCATTCTTACAGAGAATTTCCGCATGGGTAGGCAGATTAGATCATGTTATTACCGTAAGGTCTTAGTATTGTTTTTGTCTTCCACATTTTAAAAAATTATTTTCAAAGTACGCCAATATTTCTGCATTTCCAATGCATATTAATATAATAATGGATCTGTAAGTTAAATTAAATCAACGCAAACTCTGGGTGGGAGTAATTCTGAATAAGAAGCGTGATTCGAAATAGATTATAAGATGATTTTTTTGTTGTGTATTTCATTGATATTTTTACAAATAAATATAAATTCTACAAGGTCAATGTTTATTTTATTTACTTTAAGTCCTCACGGGAGGCCCTTAGGAAAATATCTTCCCTCGGGGCCTATGTCATCTTCAGTTTTGCTGTGTAGAAGGTCTTTTTGAGGCGAGGAAGAGGTGAACGTATTGTAAGAGAGAGAAAATACATAGGCCGACAGATCGTTCGACCGCCGAACTTTTGAACTCAATAACGAGTCGTAGAAACGACCCGTTGACAAATGTCAACTGTGCACAAATGATAGGCGCGCGTTTGGCGTATTTTCCTACTATGAACCGGCCCGAATGGATCAATGACGCTAGTTCATTGCAGCATCTTCCATTGAAATACCAGTAGAAGAAGGCAGGATTTCCACCTGTCGCTTGTGCTCTAAAGATTACAATCCGTTTGTTAAAATAGGACAATCCGGTTTTTTTTTTCAATATGTTTGGTCTCCTGACCAGAGGGGGATGCCAAATACAGCGTCAGCAGTTGTGCACTATTAAAGTATCTGCGGGCCCTATACTGTATGCCCAGCTTCTGAGAGACTAATTTGACTTTGGCTTCGATGGAGCCCACGTACCTAAGTTGGTCACTTACAGCAAGCATATGAATGGAAGGCTTATTTAGGCTCCGATGATTTATTTACAATTTTATGA
This sequence comes from Halesus radiatus, assembly GCA_022606495.2. Classification (NCBI taxonomy): domain Eukaryota; kingdom Metazoa; phylum Arthropoda; class Insecta; order Trichoptera; family Limnephilidae; genus Halesus; species Halesus radiatus. Next base: position 52,896 of record JAHDVE020010424.1, read on the forward strand.
GAAGGAAGTTGGGTTAATTATTTTCTTAATTTGTCATGTATTTTCTTAATTCATCATGGGATATTAAACAACGTCAACTCGAAACTTTCAAACCGTAATGGTAATACATTAATTATTTCAAATGTTAAAGTTAGCTTGCATTTAATGCCGAATGCCATAAATATTTTATATTCGGTAAAAGCTGCGGCTAATTCTGAGCTTTCAATTGTGACAATCAGTGTGGGCTGATTTGTCAATGTTATATTCAGTTGCTTGTCGTTTCCAGTAAAGTGTTTCTAGATTTAAATCGACGAATCCGTCTTTTAAACATTCCTACTGTTTGATTGACAAGCTCTGGGAAGTTTTCATGCTTTTCCCGTGCTTTGATATCGAGTTGGAATGATTTCCGTCGTGTTAAAGTTTTGACAGTTCGTTATTAAACGTTTATGGCTGGCTGGGGGTTGTGCATTCAATGTATTTATTCATATATAGGTTACAATTTACTATTATTTTACGAGTTAGTGTGACATTTAGAAGCATTCCATAATTTTCCTTGACAAGTTTTTGGTAGTCAATTTTAAAGGTGAAAAGCTTTTGAATATTAATTAATTGTTTTTGTAAATAAATGAGAAGTACTTTTTTACACCACTGCTTTTAATATATAAGTCTAATTTTGATATTTATATATTAAAAACAGTGGCTTAAACAAAGTAGTTCGTATTATTATTTTTTTTTAAATAATATCGCCACAAAATAACTACACATCTATTGAAGAAATTGTTTTTGTTTTTAATTCGGAGAACTACATTTAATTTTTTTTTTTAATTTAATGTAAATCAAATTCAGTAATGTTATTATTAAGTTTTGCCAGTATTTCATTTTATTTTATTATTTTTTTATTATTATTGTAACAGCACTTTCGACATTCCAAAAAAAAAAAAAAAATTCGTACAAGAGTTCCAACTGCTCCCAACCGTCTGAAACCAGTGGTACTATGGCATCCCCGATTGAAGTATGTTGTGAGGTTGAAGGTAGTTTGGCCGGGAAGAGGAAGGCACCTGGCTATTCAGATCCGGTCACTAAACACCGCCAAAGTTAATGGTGGTCTTTCACCAGGGCGAGACTGAAAGCATCCACCACTCTGGAACGTGCTGCAAATGTACTATATATATATTTTTTTTAATCAGTAGAGTATCCTCCACTCTGACAAACCATTATTTTATTTAGATTATGTTTTTCAGTATTGTTATAGCATAAAATCATCAACTATACTGATGAATATAATCTAAGTGAAATCATGTTTTTTACCCCTGATACCCAAAATTGTATATAACCCATAGTTTAAGAATTAAATGTACCAGTCTGAAGATAACTGTCAAGGGCTAAAACCGGTCACGTTCAAAAATAAGAGTGTATTAGAATTAAAAAAATTGTATTTTATTTAATCATTATAATGGAATTCCACCATGTGTTAACAGTTGCAAAACTAGAAATATTCAATAGTTTTTCGTTTTCCAACCATTTAGTGAATAAATAACTATATACAGGCTATTTTTAAGGTAATCCCAATGAGATTACTAAAAGTTTAAAAATAGGAAAGAAAGGCATAGTCACTTGAAAAAAGATTATTTTACGGCAATTTAAAAAATTCACCGCACGTCACTATAATCTACGATCTTATTTTATTTTCATTGAAAAAGTTGAGTTAAGGAACTACCTCCTTACAAATTTATATTATCTACATTATTGTAGTATACAACAGTATCAATAAATTTATTTGAACTACGTGTTTCGACCATCTTGTATTTACCCTCGGCAAATGTGATGAAATTCTAGAAATTTGGATGAAAATAAAGTTTCGGCGATCTACTTACGCACGTATTCTCAAATATTTATTTTAGCGACACGCATTTTTGGACTCTGAAGGAACTCGACAACCGATTCGGATGTAAGAATTTTGTTAGTATTAATACAAATTTTCCTTGCGTTTAATTTCCGTCTAAAAAGTTAATAATAGTGTTTGCATTGCTTCTATTGCGCCATTTCACTATAATAGAACCTCAGGGGTGCTTAAAAGTTCTTCGTTTCTCAAAGGCATATATTTCTTATCTGAAGTTCATGAATTTCGCAAATTTATCTACATTATTTTGATTTTTTTTAAATAAAAATATTGTCAATACCGCACAAGAGTTCCAACTGCCTCCAAGCATCTTTTTTTTATATGAATACCGCGCAAGAGTCCCAACTGCTCCCAACCGTCTGGAGCCAGTGAGACTATGGCATCCCCAATTCGGCAATGCTGTGAGGTTGAAGGTATATGGGAGGGGAAGGAGAAGGGGAAGAGGAAGGTGTGGGAAAATACCTGGCTATTCAGATCTGGTCACCAAACATGGATAAAAGCCATTTCAAGCAACGTTTCAATTCTGAATGGTGGTTTTTCACCAGGGCGATACTGAGAGTATCTTCCACTCTGGAACATACTATATATATATTTTTAAATTAATTAATTGTGAAACAACACAAATTATTTAAATAAAATTTACTTGCGCACGCCGGGATTTGAACCCGCGGCCTTCGGATTCATAGTCGAGAGCCTTACCCCTCGACCATGGAGGCCGTCAGAGGAGTCAGTGAGACTATGGCATCCCCAATTGGGGTGTGTTGTGAGGCTGAAGGTAGTGGGAAGTGGAAGGAGATGGGGAAGAGGAAGATGAGGTTCAGATCAGGCTCGGGTATCCTGACAGATCTGATCACCAAACGTGGCTAAAACCATTTCAAGCAACATTTCGATTCTGTTTCTTTCGAGTCTTTCATCAGGGCGATTCTGAATGTAGCTGCCGCTCTGATATAATAATAAGTATACAATTTACTTGAAGAATCCTTCATAGAAACAGAATTATAAATCATGTATTTACATTATATTTGTATTTGTATTCCTCATGATACAGATTTATAATACATCTGTTAGAGGTTTCTACCGGACTTTGCCGGAGTTGCATCACTTATTGAACACTTCAAAATTTATAAAAATCGGTATTTACAGTGAAAAAATTCTATTTAATTTGTTAATTAAACAAATACATCATTATGTATTTAGGTATTGGCTATGTGTGGAACAAAGTATTAAATCTCGTGAAACGTCTCCGTTTGCTTATACGACACCGAGATAATTGATTGCCGACTTCTGAAATTCGTGCCATGTAAAACATTTAATTTAAATTGCAATATAATATATTCCACCGTACAATTACGTTATTATTACAAGGATAGCAAAGTAACCTTCCCAAAATAATTTTAAACTTCCTATAGGCGTTTATGTAAAAGTTTGTAATTGAAACCACGCGAAAGAGAAAAAGGTACCAGCGCTCCTACTCAACTACCCATGTAAAGTAAATGTAGGGTAAATAAAAACCCTTTACACGCGAGCATCGAAGCGTATCGACTGAAATATTCAATTCTCGTCAACAAACATCTCAAGAATTCACTAAACAAAGACCCATCAGTCTCGCTCGCTCCCTGTTACATATTTGCCATGTATCAGACATTGTGTAAACATTGCTGTAACCACTGTTTGCCTCAGAACCCCCGGGCCCGAAATCTGGTTTGAACTACTAGTTACTACTTCTTCCCCTTTTCGGGAAAGTTTTGTCTGAAGTCCGTAAATCTATCTGCAGCGTTCTGCAAAGGTTTAAATCGTGTAAAATTATGGTGAAGGCCTTCATTTATGTCTCTTATTTTTACTGATTCTCACTTCAATGCTCTCGGCTTCGGTATTATTGAATGCCAATTTGGAATGTTTTGCGAGATCAAAGGTAAATGGAACGGTTTTCAGCACCTGCCTATCATATATTTTCTCTAAAACTGGCATAAATGTGGGATTTTACTATTGCAGGTCGACTTTTACTGCGCACGCAACCCAACTAACATGTGACCGTTTGAATTCCAATATCGTCGGATTGCGTCCTTGGTTGAAAAAGAGATCCATAAATCGCACTCAGATGATATTTTCAAAGTAGACGGGGTAAAACTTTTTTTTACATCACTGTTCGGCCCCAAATAATTGTTAAAGGTGCCTCTAAAATCGCGAAAAATCAACTCCTTTAATGGCCGATATTTCATAATGTAAAACAAGAGTAAATAAATCACCGTACTAGATATTTAGTATACTTTTTGGGAAAAAAAAGATCATTAGGTTTAGGTGAGTATTTTGACCTCGAATCCAAAATTAAGTTTTGTATGAAACATGCCGCGCAGCCGTTCCTCGTAAATTCCAGCCGAGAATCAATTAAACTGAAGAAATTTGTAGGAGATCTTTGTTCAAAGCAACTATGAAAATTAAAATTAATACCATTTTAACCTCTATCAGTTTGTATTCTTACCCAACAAAGCATATTTGTTGCACCGACCCACTGCAAGTGCCCGCAACAAGTCAGTAAATTCACAGCCGTGATAAAGTGCATTAAACTCCTTCAGTAGGTACTTTTATTAGAATTTACTACCGCCCTAAGCACAATACTTCCATACGCAATGTTTGTTGTAAATTTTATACTGATTTGGAATCATGTTTCCACAGTCCATAAAATTTTCCATATTGTGTATACTATTATAAATGATTGTATTGGCTCTAACGGTCAAAATATAATACCTCATCAATACCTGCAAAAAAAATCGATTTTCATGTTATTGGAGAATTAATGTAGATCCAAAAAGAAATACGTTGAGAAATACTACATCTTGTGTAAAAAAATTGAAAAAAAAACAGTCTAGTCAAGTAAAGTGCGAGAAAACTATTCATGTTAAATTGTTTACCTAACAATTGTATATGAAGGATGCCACCCAATATTTTTTTGCTTCGTTTCAAAAAAGTAATCAATATTTAAAGAGCTTTGAAGGATTTTTACTCTATTTTCCTTGCTATCTAGTTTAATTTATTGAAGTACTCTCTACGGGTAAGTTTGAATATTAGTATTATACAGTTTACTGTTAAAACAGAAATGGTAGTTCTGTTTTCACCGTACAAACAAGGAATTTCGGCATTGACATTATCGTTTTGTATGTCTTTCAATAATTTTATGTTAGAAATTTGGTTCTTTTGGAAACAAAAGTCCCTTCTTTTTATGAAGTTGTAAGTGAAAAAAAACGATTAATTCGTTTAGCGATAAGCTTCAGATTCTAGAGATATTTATTTATTTGATTTTACGCCCAGCTAAGCTTTAGCGTGGGTATATCGTTCCACGAAAAATAAATTAAGTACATAAATATAAACGATTTTTCGGTTTTCCCGTAGCCATTTAAAATTTAGAATATCAGAATAACGGGATATATAAATATTCAAATATTAGAAAAATACCGTATACATGTTGTGTGAGCTCCCGAGTTTCTTCCACCCTATTATCACTTTTCTTTCTTGTTCGTTTCCACTGAGTTTCGCGTCCGACGATATCCGTGTGGGGGATGTTTCATGTTTTCTTAGGGAAAACGGTAACGGGAATGTACCCCGTGCTATTCTGGTATTGTATGTCTTGCCACTTTCTAGGAAAAATATCTCCCAGGCGAAAGAATTTCTAAGGCCGTGTTTCGATACTTTGTTCTGGGAAATACATATGCTCCATTTTTATGGTGGGTTTACATGTTAGAAAGTATTCCAATTTAAATATTATTACGTATTTGAGAGAAACACCCCGTCTCTGCTATCTTTGGAGAGTACACACACTTTTAACAAAAAAATATAAGAAAAATCTGTGGCTCGAGTGTAATATTCTCTACAAATGTTGATTTTTCAATGTAGAAAGGTGATAGTTCCGGTTCCGGTGATATAATTCAGACCGCAATTTAGTAAATCTTTATTTTCAAAGAAAACCTAGTGATTATATTCTCAAACATACCCACGAGTAAGTACTCGTTTTATTCGTATTCTCTACTAAATGGTGTTTTTTTTTTATTTCCTGTTACATTTATTTCCAACCTTTTCAATCACTTAACTATGACACGGGATTTAGTTGAATGTTCACCATAATATCTATAATAGAAAAAGAGAACTAGTTTTTCGACCTGAGTTTGGTGTGGGATTTGAATTGGAAAGTAAATAATATGCCCTCTTGTCTTATTTTGTGACAGTTCTGTGGGTTTTTTTAATCTCATTAACTAATGGAGGAAATGACATTGCATTATCTGAGAAATTCCACGTGGAAAACGATGTGCTAATTTCATAACGTCGAAGATCACCGTTCGAGAATTTTTCCTGTTGCAGAAAAACAAACACATTTCTCTTTTATGGAATGTGCAGCCATCATAAATATTTATTAATTGTTTTTGTGTTTAATTCGTAGAACTCCGTTAAATTTTTTTTAAAGTTTAATATAAATCAAATTTAATAATGTTATTAATTAGCTCTGCAGGTATTTATAGTTTTTATTATTATGGCAGCTGTTTCGGCGTTGAAGGTCATTTTCAAACTGTGGTTAATCCACATTGTGACGACTTATTTATATGATTTTATTTACGCCCACCCAATTCCAATTTGGACCGTTTTAAAAAAAATATTATCAGTAAGTCAGATTTAGTTAGAAAAAAAAATAAAATTCTGAATTCTGTGACGTTTTCACATTTATAATGTATTTCCTCATATTTGACTCACAATTTTTTTTTAATTGATTTATTTAAATATTTTATATTGTTTTGATAATGTGAACATACTGAGAGGAGGTGAATATATAATTTTCCTTACTTTATTAATTATTGTTATGTAAATACGAGGAAACACATTATAAATGTGAAAACCTCACAAAATTCAAAATTCAATTGTTTCCTAACTAAATCGGTTTTACCGATAGTAAATCATATTTTTTTTAAAAACCCGTCAAAATTGGAAAGAGGTGGGAATAAATAAAATCATATAAATAAGTCGTCACAATGTGCATTAACCACAGTTTGAAAATGGCTTTAAACGCCGAAACAGCTGTCACAATAATAAAAACTAAAAATGCTTGCGGAATTTAAGAATAACATTATTAAATTTGAAGGTTACCATTTTTAAAACATATTAAATTATGTATGTATTCAAAGCTTAAAATCGCTTCCTAGCAAAGATCAGCACTGACATATTGATAGAATAATTATTACGTTTAATCCATTATATATAATTCATCTCCAAATAGTTTCCTCGTGAATTACAAAGCCATGAGTGCCACTTGATCTGTTCCCGGATTACGTGACGTTTATTGGGGGCGATATTGACGATGGGAATTATTGGATTGACGCGGGACACGTACGGTAAAAAGTCCTCCCCGGTGATGTGCCACTGAAAGCTCTCGCCTCGCAGAATGGGTAAAAACCTATTCGATTTGGGAATTAAGTGACAGGACCGCTCTAACCTCGATTCCTAGAAGGAACAAGAGACCTTAATCTACTATATAGTGTAGCTGTTTTTTTCTTGAAAATATTTTTATGCGGAACTAATTCGAAAATAGTCATTTGTTGAATGTTTTTAGAGTTTTTTGTTGTTGAGAAATAACAGCTCAAGGGCGGTTTGCAAAGCTAAAAAACTTCTTACACTTTTTCTTTTGTTTTTGAAGAAAACAAACACTTTGGTTTACGATAAACCTGACATTATTTGAAAATCTCCTACTACCATAATTAAAAGCGAAAATTGTTGCTTGTGCAATGGTGGAGGACTTAGCCAGTAGAGGAATTGACCCAATGATGCCTCGGTGGGAACCCGACGCATTTGTCAACTGAGCCACCGTCCGGTCAAAATTACGGTTGTTACAAATACCCATTAAAGTGTACCTACACTTAATAAAAAATTAAATATTGGTATTTTATGTTTTGAAATGAGATAAATGAGGTGGTAATATAATAAGTACTAGCTTTAGTACCCGGCGTTGCCCGAGGTATGAATGGTTTGGATGATAGTTTTTATGTTGTAATGCCTTACCCTACCCAACCCAAGCCTACTCCCACCCCGTGGTATCGTACTTAATAGCTTTAGCATTACTTGTTCGATATATTCATTTATAAAAACAAATTTATTTCGTTTTTTGGTAGCAACACTTTCAGAAGTCAAACTCAATATTTTTTTTATTAAATTTACAACTTATCAAGTTTCCTTTCTTGTATTTTTATACAAATTTTATCTGACTTAATCAAACGCGACAGAGAGCGTGTAGGGCACTCTACGCGAAAGGCTCTCGGATGCCGCTAATGGTTTGCCTCTACAAAAAACATCCCTCTGTTTATTTTTACCAACCCTTGGCGGTGAAACATAATTATTTTATCCCCTAGTCTTCTTCACTTGCGGGAAGCTGAAAGTTCATATTATTTATCATGTCTATCTACCAACTTATAATATCTACTACATCAGTCTTTTGGCGTCGAGCTTTGAATATAAGCCTCCGTCATTATCTCTGACGCCAATGCTTGGTGTATTTCACATTCGAAGAGGGAATTTCTCTTCCGGCCGTCAGCCCATCTTTGACGACTTCTGTTTATCTTGACCGAACCAAAGACATTATTCAATGATACTAGAATTCCAGGTGTCATCCGTTAATCGTGCCGCACGCCCAGCATAGCTCCATTTACAATTGTGACATTAATGTTGCCTACATTCTTCCTTTCTCTTGCCTCTGATCGACTCATTTGTTTTCCTGTCGAGCACGTCACTTGTAAGAGACACTTAGCATGACAAAACCCTGGATAATTTTGTAGGGCTGGAATTTTTGACCCGTCTTTCTTATGAAGTCGACATATTGAAACATACTCGTGTAAAGGCTTGGCAATAAAATGTAGACGTTTAATAAAGTGCAACTACATTTTGCATTACTATGGCAAAACCATGCAACAAACGATGTCTTTGAAATTTGTTGCTCACACAAAAATAATTTCACATTTGAATTAGAGAAACAATGCAAAACAACATAATTCGTTTTTTAATTTATGTCTTTGATCTGCGAATTCTAATAATACAAGTTATTTTGATGCATAAATTTTATAAATACAAAAAAATTCTCCATTCCGTGTAATTGTTTTCCTTGCAAAGCATTAAATAACAATGAAATAAAATAAATGTGATGTAGAATTGTTTTCTTTCCGAATGTACCTCTAATTTCTGGATACCATTTGGTGAAACTAAAAATGAGCCATTTTTGTGTTGTCATATATAACGTTTTATTGTAGTTCCCTTTCATGTCTACTATAATATATATGTATAACATAACGGTGTATAATTGTTTTTATATACCTGGAAGTACTGGAATATAAAAGGTATATATTTCATAAGATAATATACTCCCCTTGGTATTGCCTTTTCTGAGGCGCACTGGGGTTTGCTGTTAGTGGTCATTTATGTAAATGAACTTATAATGTTATATTTATTATCCGTGTTTACAACATGATAAGGTTTGTCATTCCTGTTTGTTAATGCCTTTGTATGACCGTTCAGTTGGGATTATCGTGTAATAGTTTGGAAATTAGTTAAGTAAACAGTTAGAAAACCAGTTTAGGCAATAGTTAAGGGCCAACGCATGAAGAGTAAATTGAAATCATTAAATTTCCATAAGCCAGTTTTATGTTAAATTTTGTGAAATTGTAAGTGCTTTCTTAAAATTCGACTTTTTTATTCTTTCTCACACCTTTGTTGACAAATGAAGCTAAAGTTACCAAAGCTCCCACGACATTACAATCATCTCGCTTAGGGCAATATTATCAGTTTATGAGGTTGCTCTAAGACGTATTACGGTAGTCGAGAAGTAGAACAACAGCGTAACGTAATGACTTACCCCCCAAATGAACTTGGGTAATAGCACACAATAACGGTACTGCATAATTTCTAAATTACAATAATCTTCATATTACAAGTATTCTTGTAAATTTACTATGTAAACTTGGTAGACGTTTCCATTTATTTTTAAAAATAACAGTCACCGTTTCTGTTTCTCAAAATAAACGGTTACTCGAAACTATTTAAATATAACGTAATAAATTAGAAACAAAACGATTTCTGCGAAAGCGTTTCGTAGCAACTCAGCGGTCAGCAACGAAGTTTCGGACGAAGCGTTTCTTTGCAACGGGTTACGGCGTATCGCGGAGGGCGTTTATTTTTTTCGAAAGCGTTTCATAGCAACGGTCAGCGGCAGGGTTTTGGGGAATGCTTTTAACGTGAAAGCGTTTAACTTGTAAGCGTTTATTTGTAACTGTTTACGACGGATTACGGAGAACTGTTTTAAACGTTTCGCACAGACTTGCCGAACGAATTGTACTCTGAATTAAATGAAAAGGCACATTTTTTTCAAATCCACTTTTATTTTTGTATAAATACGTCGACTAGTTTCGATTCGACTGAATCAACTTCAGGATTTTAAATATACTCCATTGGAATAATTTCGCGCGGGTTTACTTCAGGCGTAGTTACACATTTTTTAAACGGATATCCCAAAATCCGCGAAACTGTTAAAACCATTTAAACGAATTTACTCCTCTAATGAACGAGTATGAACCCCCATTATAATGTTTAAATGTAGGAAATATTCACGTTTACTAAGTTTTGTTGTTTCGATCTCTTCAAAATTTAATAAATTAACTAACTAACTAACCATCACGCCGTTTCTCTGCAGGGGTAGGCAGAGAGGACGGACCGCCAAACAACTCGATCTTGGCATACACTTCTTGCTTCATTCACTTTCATAAAACGTCTCATACATTCTCTTCTGTTATTCAGACTTCTGACATGGCCCGACTCAATTATTTGATTCACTTGATCGTGCCACGTCTTCCTTGGATGTCCCCGGCTTCTTTTTCCATTCACATTCGCATTCCCCGCGTCATATATTCCCCTTACACTCCTCTCTTCATTCATTCGCTCTAAATGCCCAAACCATCTCGTCAACCAAGCGTCCCTTTCTTAATCTTGCTTTCTTTACGAATCTCAATATTTTTCACACGATCATACATAATTTTACCACACATTCGTCTCAGAGATCTCATTTCTACAGCATTTGGTCTACTTTCATCCTTCCTATGCCAGTTACAAGTCTCACTGCCATATCAGCACTCCATTATGGACTGCTAGCTTCGCTTCTTTGGACAACTTTTTGTTTGCGCCAACAGCGTTCAGTCCTCCGTTGATGGAGTTTCCTGCATTCACCCTTCTTTCAATATTCCTATCAGTCTTTCCATCTCGTAAACATACTTCCCAAATACAAACTCATTTACCTGCTCCAAGTATTCATCATTCACAACTCACAAAATACATCCCAATTAAATCCACATTTTCTTTAATGAGGTGTTAAGTTTTTCCTGTCCTTTGACGATCTTTCTAATAATATAATCCTTGAGCTATGTGTAATACTGTGTTATTCACTATTTACGTGTGTGTATTATGCAGGAATCACTTACCTAATATTGATCAGACAACAATGCTCTTGGCGAATATTTTTGTTCGCAGTTTATTATTCCCAGTTCTCAGTCCGAATCTGAGATTGACGATAAAACCCTTTGTAGATCCACTTGTGCATATAAATTTCAGGTTGTATTTCCAAAGTGTGTTGACATTGGAGGCTCTATTGTAATAAATTTCAGGTTGTATTTCCAAAGTGTGTTGACATTGGAGGCTCTATTGTAAGGCTTAGACTGCCTCTGTCGTTACATAGTTCGGCTCTCACCAGAACACACAACTCCTGGAAAAAAAATCGGGTTTCGTGACTTTGACGAGAGGTGGTGTCGAGGGCTCCCCGAGCGCCATGACACTCTTATAACATGACAGCCGGAAGCTGCGAATGTCACGTGACGTGCCGGAAGTGAATTTCGGGTGAAGTAGGCGGCGGAAGGAACGGAAGTTGACGAGGGTCCGCCAAAGCCTCCGCCGTCGTTAGCGGAGTGACGTCACTATTGGGCCTGTCACTAATATCTGCCCGGGAAATTCGCCGACCGGAGTATATATTATAAATTATAACCTAGTATCACAAACATACTATCTATTGTTCATAATATTTCAGATATTTTCGGTCTATAGTAAATAATTTTAAAAAATTCTACCAGCCTGAAAATAATACTATGTATATGAAGTCCGGTTAGTAGTTGTTTTTCTGTATCTGTTTCTATATAATTAGTTAAGAAATATTTGTACAGCGCCCTTGAGATGATTTTTCACAAAAACGGCGCTATGCAAATAATCCAATTATTATTATTATTATTAACCGATTTAACACAACGTCAGGTTCCAACCATAGGGGTCACAGGTTCAACTCTAAACTAGCTAAGTGCTCCATTATAACACGAGCAACATTTTACGTTTTTATTAATGCTGGTAAGAGGCATTCAAATATTGTCAGTTTATTTGTAACCTAAGAGAAGATGATTACCAATTTTTATTTAATGATTAAGTACTACCCCATAAAGTTTTCCCCGTTTCAAAGTTCTCACTGTTTACTTGCTAATGATTACTATAATACAAATGCATAGACAACAATAATTAGTCGTGATTATGGCAGTGTCCAATTTTATTTTAATTTGAGTATCAATTTACTATTTTGTTATTATCTAATTAACCATCAGACCATTTCCTCGCAGGAGTAGGTGAAATGATGGTCCTTCACACAACTCTGTCTTGACACACACTCCTTGCTTAATTTAGATTCATACATTATCTCATATATATAATCTTATATTATTCTGACTCTTGATATGACCCGACTCAAGTAAGTTCCTGATTTCTTCTACCATTCACTTTCGTTACACTCCTTCCTACGTTCGTCCGTTCTATATGTACAAACCATCTACGTGACCCTTTCTTAATCTTATTAATTACGCTTACATCACCTTTGCATTCTTTCCGGATTGCGACATGGTTTTTGTTTTTAGGCTATTTAATTTAAAGCGCACTTGAGGTGAACCAACACAAAGCTGTGCCGTATAAACTCACTCTCATTATTATTATTATTTGTTTAGGTATCAACTCTTAATTGATAGTTTTTATTATACAAATTAAATTGGAACGGAACCAAATAATCGCTGAAACGATAACAAAAAAAAAAACGGAAATTATTTTGAACCTCATGTTTTATTATTTTTTTCTACCTGCCTGATGCCGGTAAAACCACATTTCGCGAAATTCAATTGAGAAAAAAATGGTCTCCCTTGTTTGGAGTATTTTTCACTAAAATGTTTGCATTAATTTATCTCAAAACTTTCTGGCATTATGTCCGCCTATTTTAGTGCGGTGTAAAACGAATTCCGCTGCAATAAACTTTCATTTATTGTTTTCCAATGGAATGAGAAAGTTGAATTCCGCGGCTAGTTTGGAAAATTCCCCTAAATAACGGAGGAAAATAATTTAATTAAATACACGAGATTGGGTTTTGCCCTGGATTTACGCCATTTATGATATTAAATCAAAATAATCGCTAAACGATATTACGTAATAATTTAACCAAAAATAAATCTGGCGGCAAATTTATGTAGCTTATTAATAGAATACTCAGCTTTTTATTAAATTTTCTGCCGTTTAGTCGATATGTGGATTATTAATAAAGAAGACTCCAATCCATTTCGGAAAATTCTTTATTGATACTGATTTTTATTATTCGTTGGAAGTAGAATTTGGAAGCTGAATATACTTGCATTGAAGTGGAAATTCCAGATAAAAAAGTCTGTAATATGTCTTCATGACGCCAGAGCTCACTGGACAGGATAAATATAGATCTTCTATTAAAACAATAAAAATATATTTCATGATGGTCTAAACCGTCTGCAGATGACCGTGATATGCTGAAAACGGTTAGGTTAAAAAATAAACAATGGAAAAACTTTTAAAATTGTTTTAATAAATCATTTTACTGGAATTTCACCACGAATTGTCAGCATCAAAAATAGAGATAAAAGTAATCATAAATAGTTTTTTCTGCGTACTGGCATGTCTTCTTCATTTCGCGTCCTATTCCATGTTGGTACTCTGGGCCTTCTTGAGATTAGAAAGTATTTTTGTTGTTAATTAATCTATACTGAATATATAACCATAACTTTATGTTTTATTACGATAAGAATAAACATTTTGTAACGTAAATACTGACCCCGCTTATAAAGGCACAACTTCCATTGTCTACGACTAGATTTGAGAAAATGTCTATGGGAGACATCCGATGGAAGAGGGGGGTAGTAAAGGCAAGATGGCGGAGGACGTGACTTGACACGGCGGACAGAGCCGGGAGTTTTTTGGAAAGGGAGTTAAATGTTTAAATTGTGCTGTGATTAACATTCGCCAACGAGCGTTTCAACACCATGTACCCGAAGTGGGTAGGATGGTCCTATAATTACGGATGGTGACTTGGAGTGAAAAAGTCCAACTGCGCGTGCAGGGCTGGATTTCATAACCGGGCAATAACGACGTTTGTACGGAGCGAAAGGTACCATCTTCTCGTATTGTTTATTGGATTCTACGGATGATGTTTGCTGTGGCGGATGGCGCTGCCGTGGACGTCCCAGATCTCGCGGATGGTGTATGGAGGAATCGACAATCATCGGGACAAGCGTGGCCCTCCTTGGTGCAGAAGACGAGATGCCGTCCACAAGAGCCATCCTAAATATTTTATTACATTTCGTTGTAGTTTTAATCCTCCTCTCTACTCTTTTACGGTAACGACAATGTTACATTTAGTATACCAATAAACCTCATGTTTTATCAATACCAGGGTTTTATTTCTGTATCAGGAAATACATTCCGCTTCCTGTGCTTCATACATCAATTTCTGCCATGAATGCTGAGAGATAGAGTCGAGCATTTAAACATACTAGGGAAATTGTTGCAATATATATTTTAATATAGAACATTCAATGAATGTGGATCAGAACGCAGTAGCACAATTTTAGATGTGTATTCACCGGCAACCAGAAAGAAATTATTATCTTTCCACTAGCTCGGATCGTCGCGGTGTATATATTGAATTTTAATTTGGTTCTCTGTCATTGTACGACGCGTCGCAAGTAGCGAATATCAATCCTGGTACTGCTGTTTTCGCTCTCCACAGTATTTTAAATAGATTAAAAAAAATCATTAGAAAAATGTATTTACGCTGCTAGCAGAGTTACATTTTCTATAATTTAGCGTTTTATTGCTGAGATCTTCGATTGAATCCTTTATCTTTTACAACAATTTGGTCGCCAGCTTGCAGCGGGAAGTAAAGCAAATTATGTTTTCGGTTTGAGAATTTTATGGCCTAGAAATATCGTAGATGATTTAATTAAATACTGCAAGTAGAACACACCTTGGCCTTTCGTTTAACCGGGCATTTTTTTGGTATGTCTTTTTATAAACCTAGAAAAAAATAAATTATCAGACATTAAAAAAATGTTTAAGTGCAAAATATTCTACATACGAACCCCTTTTCCGATATTGTCGTATTGTTCATTGTGGTAAATTAAGTTTTATTAGAATATTTACAGAATTTTAGTGGTGAACACGCATTTTAGTGGTGGTTTTTTTTTGCCTAAATCGAAACATGCGGCCGATGTTAAGCGGGAATCTCAACCTTGTCGCCACCTGCATAAAGAGCGCGTGATTTCGTGGGAATTTTAGCCGATGGATCGCCTTAAACCTATAACTTGCACTTTAATTCATAAACCTAGCAGGCATCCTAATGCGTCCATCCATTTCCCAACAGGCAACAGTTAAGTTCCCAATCCATCACTACCTACTCTACGCTCAGCCCGCCGCACACTGAGTATATTTGCCCACGTATCGGCCGTGAGATATTTGCATACTGGGCAGCGGTGCATGGCGCACGGTGCACGGTGCTCAGGGTTTGGTGTGCTGGGTGCCCGAAAGGCCATCTCGAAAACGGAGCATTGATGGGGTTATTTGCCGTGCGCACGGTGCTAAATCCTGGGTATCAGCAGAACTCTATTTGTCCCCACGTTTCAGGATAGTGCCTAACCTACATTATACAGTGGCATGCAATGAGTACATGTTCTTATGAATTATTAAAATATTTTTGAACAAGTGAGAACTAACGGTGCTGTATCCTGGGTATCAGCAGAACTCTATTTGTCCTTATGTTTCGGGATAGTACCTACAACGGCATGCCCTTGAGCTGATTTTTCACAAAAACGGTCCTATACCAATCATCCAATTATTATTATTATTACATGTTAATTTATTAAAAAACATTCATGACCAAGTAAAAAATTGTATTTAATCCTAGGGTTCTCATTGTTTTTTGTTTGTATTATAGTTGTATGTACCGGACAATATTCACGTTTCTAGTATACTGACTACTGACGTCAGAATGGATAAACCTTCCCTAAGTACCAGTTCAACGGATGGAAGCAAAAGTCATATGGCATCCATTTTAGCACCAACCTAGGTCACTGCCGTCCACGTTTGATTTGCGTTATTTTCACGGCGGTAACCAAACTAAAACATTTACGAAAAGGGTCAAACTAAATCCAACAAAATATTCGGTTTTTGTAAGCAACCGAACCTTTTAGCTTATTTGCTGTTTTACTCAAATAGGCGGTACGCCTAGCTCGCCTCTCGCTCCCCTTATGTTGGTTTTTTTCCCTTGCGTGTTAAGGCATCTCTATGTATTATTTGTTCTGTGATACTGACCTTAATAATGTTATGACGAGAGTTACTAATGATATCCGTAGCTATATTAAAAGAGGTTAAACATTTTGTTTAACATTCTTTTAAAAATATTACTTTGGAAAATTGAGTAAAAACACATTATTATGAAAAATATGTACTTTACAGTTTAGTATATTTACTGAGAAACTGCGATCCCCAATCACTAAATAGATACGTCGACTATACGAGTATATATAAAGAGTTTTTTCTAATACATATATTGAAAGACATAAGGATTATCTGTTTCATGTGCCCAATGTACAGTTGACCTATCAGTGACTGAGTTAGCATCACGTTTAGGTCTCACCCAGGAGTCATGAGTTCAACTCTTCGGCTGGCTAAGTCCTCCATTACGACACAAGCAACATTTTCCGCTTAATGTGATGGTAGTGGGAGATTTTCAAATATTGTCAGGTTATTCGTAACCGGAATATTTGTCTTTCTATTAAAAAATAAATAAATGTACAAATTAGGCAAGCTCAATTAAATACCCGGAAAGACAGCTAGACAGAGGTCCTGGGTTCGATTCCCAATTGTGACTAATACCTTTTTATTTTCCGAGTCTTTTTTTTGTTTCATTTTTCATTTGAGATTTGTTAATATTTTCTTCTTCAGTGATTCAATTAAACACATTTTAAAATGAAATTCCCAAAAGGGTTGACGCTTCTAAAGTAAATTTATTTTAATCATTGAATTGGAGAAAAACTGTACTTACAATTCAACTTTATTTAATCTAATAATTAGTAATGTGCCGGTGAAAAAAGTGGAATTAGTTTCGATGTACAACATACGAGTTAGTGAATGTCCCGAATATCGTAAAAACCTTTACCCGAAGTCCATTACGTATCCCAGTCCGTTCCCAGCCTCCCAGTAATACGCGCTGACTGCTGGACCGTTGTTCCTCGTAACAAGTATTTGATCCTCGTTGGATATACGACCAGGCGATTGATTTAGAGGGGGTCGTCATCGGAACGAACTACCATCGTTATTGTAGGTGTCATTAGTTGGTCCGGATACGATGATTCGTCATCGTTAATCTGTTGATATCTTTACCTCTTCATCCTTTGAAAAGCATTGATTCTTAATCGTGATTCTATTTTGATTAATTGTATGGTGCCCCTTTGTTAAATATCTGGAATCCTTTACAATTAGTCAAATAATTGGTTTACGCAATCTTTAATATTAATAATAAGAGAAAAAACGAATCACGGAGCGTACTTCGCACCTCGCGGGCGATGCGATCGGGAGCTCCATTATATACGGCTGCCAAACCGACACTGAGCGTCGCAGCGAGTTTGGCCGGATAGGGATATGGAGGGGGACGACCAAGCTACGATCCAGAATTTAAAAAAAAAATTCCATATTTAAAAAAAATAGGGAAACTTATTTTACGGACAACCCTCGTATGTTGACGTACTCGTTAGCTAGAATTAGCTCGAGCCTCTGGAAGAGATCATAAAAGCCTCCAGTCGATTTCGGATGGTGAACACCAATTTAAAGACATAATAATAACTTATGCCTCGTGCCACTTTCTAGGAATAATTATTCCGTGAAAATCGTTGATGTTTTATATTTTTCTTTTAGTTTTCCTTTCATATTAATTGATTTTATTTTATTTACCTATGTCTCTTTCGATTTACGAATGTAACACTCATATATTGTTCATCGGCAACATCCCAGTAAGTAAAATCTATTATTATTAGACATTACTTTTATCATAACACAGCCGCTAGCTTGTGGGACATTCCAGTAACCATCATATTTTTTATCATAACTCAGTTTCTAGTTTAAATTACATAAACCAACACAATATTTGGCCTTTTCTAATAAGACATTCACTTGAGGGTTTTTAATAAGAATCCTAAGATTTCAAATATTTTTTTAGTTATTTGACAATTAACCATTTCATTAACGAATCTAGCAAAACTATTTATTTTTCCTACGTCCGCTTGATGTTCAAAATGAGAGGAAAATTAATGGGTAGGGTTAATACATCATTAAAATCTTTCTCAAAACCGTACATGACCCCGAGCAACACCAGGTATTTCAGCTGGTAATATATAAATAATTAAAATTAGCATGAATTAATAGTTTAATGATCAAAATACGATAAATAAATTAATCAAAAATTACTTTGTATTCACCACTTTACAAAGTGATTTTTAATTAATTTATTAATAATGACGCCACAAAGTGAATACCAATCTTTTGAAGTATTTATAAAAGACGATAACGCTATTATTGCAATAACATAGGGTAAGTAACCTTGCTTTTGTCGTCATTGTCAAACATTATTTGAAAAAAATTGAAAATGGACCAGACAAATAATAATTATATACTTGTTTACTAAGCAGTTATAAGTTCTGTTAACAAATCTTAACAAGGTTTTGCTGATTTATTAAATAAAAGTATAGCGCACATACTAAATGAAAATAACATAAGTTGTAAGTCATTAAAAATATATGACAGTGATTTAGCCCTGATGACAGGTCACTATTCATAATCGAAACGTTACTTTAATTGACTTTAGCCATGTTTGGTCAGATCTGAATAGCTACGTACTTTCCAACCATATTCTTTCCCATATCATTCCCTTCCCATTTTCTACAGTCTCACAACATACCCGAATTGGGGATGTCATAGTCCGATTGGCTCCAGGCAGTGGGGAGCAGTTGTTACTCTAGTGCGGCATTCAGTGCGTTCGTTTTTTTTAATATTGAATGTAAATAGAGATCTGTTAAAAACTACGGAATCATGTGAATATACAATAAGGCGTTTTTATAATATTGAGAGAAGTGTTTTTGCCACGGAATTTTTTTTTAATTATGACCTCGAGATCATACAGAATTGTACTAAACAATGCCCCTATTATAAAGAGTTAATAGCTTTCCCATTCCATTAGTGTCTGTTTCCCATAATATCATTTAATACAACGAGAAACGTTCTCATCGTATGTAGAACAGAGATTTATGAATGTTTTTATTTAAAAAAACCGCCAACACAATAATTGACGAAAGACGGTCGGGACTATGTACATATTTCTATAACTTCAATCTTGTTAATATTACTAGCGCAGACCCGTGAAACGCTGGATATTTTAAATATAGATTTTTTTTTTGTATAATAAAAAATAAATTATAATTTAAAAAAATGTGTTTTATAAAATAATAGATTTTTTTTTATTTTTATGCCTTGGCCGAGAACCGGACCCCGATCAACTGCTTGGAAGGCAACTATGCCCATCATCACCAACTGTTTTAACTGCGGCATAAGTTCATCATATGTATTGAAAATTAAAATAGTTCAATTTGAATGTTACGTACTCCTATTCACGGGAATCGTTGGTTAAAGTCTTTCGGTTACGTGGCGACTGCTGTTACATCCAGTGTGCATATATGAGTACGAGAATGAAGCCTAATTAGAGTGATTGATGAGTGAACTTTCTTTATATTTTAATGCGGCATCCTAAATATTTATAATAAAAGTAAGGAAAATATATGACACCAATTTGAATGGAAGAAGAAGCCGGGGACGTACGAGCAAGACATGGCACGATCAAGTGAATCGAATACTTGAGTCGGGCCATGTCAGAAGTCGGAATAACAGAAGCGAACATATGAGATGTTGTATGAATGTGAATGATGCAAAAACTGTATGCCAAGATCGAGTTGCTTGGCAGTCCGTCCTCTCTCCCCACCGTTGCGGGGAAACGGCGTGTTGCTTAGTTAGTTAGTTATACAAAAAAGCGTTTTTAATAATAATAACAAAGCATTTACATAGCGCAGTTTTGTGTTGTTTCACTTCAAGTGCGCTTTACTATAAATAAACTAAAAAATGATTAAATAACTCCATTCAGTGGTATCCTACAGTGCTACTTTTACATTCTATTCTATTATATTCATTCTTAACATATTACATACATTCCAGCTTATTCTTTTTATTTCATTGTCTTCCGCTGAAATTTTTAAGAATGTATTTTTTCTTCTAAAATCTGGATTTAATCCAAATTTCCGGATTTTGAATTCGAACAAACGGCCCCGCCTTTGAAATCCCTATTCGACATACATGGAGCTTTTAAAATTAGGTAAGTGTCGCTATTATCTATTTCAATGTTGACCATGACAAAAGACGGGCGCTTTCCAACAACCACAGAACACGGAACACAGAACAAACTTTTCCTTGTTGGCATTTCCAACTCCTGCTTAGTGGAATGTGGAATGTCTGTTTCTATTACTATCCACTCAATACTCACCTCCGAAGAACAAACCGTTCGGCCAATCGTTTGGTTTTCAAACTATTCCTTTGTCGGGTAAAGTTGTGGAGTTATGGAAACTATCGCGCTCACTGTGCCAAAGCGATTATTCAAATCCAATATCGGCCAGGACGACGGCCAAACACGTTCAAACTAACTTAGCAGAATTTTACTTTCATTTAGATCTGGTGGATTCAACTTCAGCCAACAAAAACTATATAAATTTCAACACGCGAAAAGATTTAATTTGATTACGTTATCTTGTGTTGTATCTATTTATTTGTGATCTAGTTACACATTTCGAAATCACCGATTCTATTCGTATTCAAATTCATTCGTTGTTTTTCTAGTGCTAAAAAGTTATGCGTCGTAGTTTTTGCTGTTTGTTTCGATTATTTCAGTGTTTTGAAATCGGATGTTTCAATGTGTTTATTCAGTTTGTATCACCATAAAATTATAAATTTCACATTTAATTAAACCGTAATTCTAATTCATTTTAATGGCTCCAAATATTATTTAGCGGTGCATGTTTCGACATTTTATGCACTTACCATTACTGTATAATTAGATTTTATAACCGGTTAATAATTTGATTGTTATTTGTAACGCGCCAAAATATGAATGCTCAATATTATACAGGGTGTATCAGAACGTACCCGTCAGACTTTAATCTGCGAATCTTGACCTTATTTGGAGCAAAAAATGTGGATGGCACTTTAAACGGTGACTTAAAAAAAAGTGAAACAGAAAATATTGATTTCTTTCGCATGCCGCCACTAACAAGAGCCTAATGCGAGCACGCTTGTACCACGTGATTTGCACCGTCCCGTTTCCACAGCATTGGCGGCGCATTTCACGTGGTAATTCTGTCGGGTGCGTTCTGATACACCTGTGTATCTAGTATTATACATTTATTTGAAACACGTTAATCGTTGATTCTATGCTTTTTTTTGATATTATTTCATAATTAATGCCAATTTGAAAAAAATATTGGTTTTTCCTTCCCTCATACAATGTAAGATTAAACCAATAACACTTTTATATTAATTTATTTCAATCTTGTAAAATATCATTGTCTTAACCTGACATCCATGTATTAAGTCAATAATTTCAATTATGTTTCTCTTACCGGATGTGTCTTCGAATTTTACCATTTAATTTTAACCTGCGCGGGCGAGAACAATCGTTAATTATTCTTCACGTAGCAACCGTAGTACAATCATAGTAGATCTATTATTCTTTGATTTATATTTATGATTCCATATTGCTTTAGTTCGTATTCATCATTTTAGTATTATCTTTAATTAAGCACCAATTTGAACCAAGCTACTGCTTTAATTCGCTACTCTTTACTAAATGGACATATTTATTAAATTGAAACGTTTTAAGTTTTTGTATGTCACTTTCTTTTGTCATAAATACTCGACATGATCCCGATAAAACCTTTTTTATTTCAATTGCCCTAGCCTTTCTCCGTCTCGACTCTTTCTTCCGTCTCTCTCGCCCCTCACTAAATCATCTCTAAATTTAATTTGGATATTGTAATCATAATGTTATATGTGTATTGTACATATAATGTAATGTTATTTTTAAGTTCTTTTAATCATTGAAGAAGATAATATTAACATATTCTAGATGAAACACGAAACTGAAAAAAACTAAAATAAAATAAAAAAGGTATCAGTCGCATCTAGGACTCGAATCCAGGACCTCTATCTTTCCGGGACAACCGCTTTACCGACTTGGCTAATGGGACCAGTTCAATTTCGCCATCTTCACCGATATCATGCTTCAAGTTCAAGACTTGTCAATATTATCCTCCATTTTAAATCCCATATTATTGGCTGCTATTTTTATGACGATTACAAAGTTCTTCCCTAACACAATTGCAATCTTAATAGAGTCTCGGATATACCTATCCTATTTTTATTTAATCCGATAGGTATGAAACTGATATTCAATATTTACAATTTGATATTTATATATTTGCACTGTGAGCTATCACCATACGGCTCATGTTTATTAATAAGAATACACCTTTGTTCCGTCGCAATTCTTAGAATATCAATTGAATCGTGATGAACCCATAATTTTAAATATGTGAGGCTTCAAAGATTGAAGTGTTTGGATTGCATTTTTTGTCGAAGGTTAGGAGTTCGAATCTCAAAACCAACATTCGAATTCGCCTACTTGTGATTGTTAACCTATGACCTTGGATGAACAATTATCTCCCATCAAATAGCCTTGCGTATGAATTTCTAATTATTATTAATCTAAAATAAAACAAACACTTTGTTATAAAATACTAATTTATAGTATTTTTATGCCAACCGGTTTTGCTTAGATCAAGTTCGTCAGGGCAAATATAATAAATAAATAAAATATTGTTTTAATATATATATAATAAGATAAACCCTAGAAAGTATTACATGTACAGCGCCCTTGAGGTGATTTTTTTTTATAAAAACGGCGCTATACAGTCATCCAAGTATTATTATTATTATTGTTGTCTCCTTCTCATATATAATACTTTTCAATTGTCGCCTCCCTCTTATATTTTATTCTACTTTCTTTTTTTATATTATCCTGTCTCACTGTTTTTTAACTCTGTAATATTTTATTTAATATGATATCAAACCACAAAGTAATTGCTTCTTATGAAAATATTATTATTCTTCTTTTAGCCTTCCTTCAGGAGGTTCGACATTATTAATGCTCAAAACTATTTTCTCATGCTGAAATTGTTTCATTCTCAAAGGTTCTTCTGAATAAATCCTAACACATACTTCTTGCTTCATCAATATTCATGTATACTCTTCTGTTGTGTTGATTCTTGCCATGACCCGACTCTAGTATTTGATTCACTCAGTGGGGAATTTATCTGACCAAGCATCCGATTCTTAAATCCTTTTTAGATTTTATCATTTGTATAAGCGACTACTGAATCTAGGCCTTCTTCAATTAAATTTTTGCTTTACTATTCTGCCAACGTCCTTATCACTCGCTCTGTCGCTCGAGAACGTAATTCCTAAGCAACCAAACTCATCCAAGAATATTTTTTTATTATACTTTTGTAAATTTTATTAAACACCAGTGCTCCATTTAAAGACGAAAATCGCTTTCTTTATGTTACATAGCAAAAAAATTATATGATGGTAATTTGAACCCGGGTTTGATTATCCCAGCTCCTAAAAACCAAGTTTGAATCCTTAATGTAAGAAGTTATCAGAGAACTCTTTTATCTGCCGTTAATAATTAGTGTGATAGACCCGAAGCGATGGTAAAACTCATTAAAATTAAAGAGTTTTTTGTCGATTTTGTTTTAATTCTCACCCTTGTAGATACTGGCCGCTAAAAAGTTGATTTACATTTTATCTCCAGTATTTCTGATGAGGGGAGGAGGCAGAGGCGCAGATAGAAGTAAAGCATTATGAAAATATCCTTAGTGGGCAGTTTTATACTTTTGAGGTGTGAGCTTTAAATTTTGGGCTGCGTTTAGTTATAAGATTTAAAATTCTATGCATAAGAATGAATTCACGCTGGAGTTGTTGTATAACGTATAAAAAAACAATTGCGCCGCAGGCTATTTTTCGTGATTGCAGCTCACGTTCGTTCACTACGCCACTGGGTAGGTTTTTTTTCCACTTCCTTCGGTTATATTCCTTAGGACAATTTTTGTTTTTCGCCGACTTACTTATTTTGAAGTTGCAAAAATAAAATGAAACGTGACAACTTTTACTTTAAGAAAATTGTTCATAGGTACTGGAAATATTTTTTTTTCTGTGAACATTGTTCAACATCTGTCGTTTTCAGAACTATTAAACATACCTACGTCTTTTACTGTGCATTAGTAAAAAAGATAACATGAGGTTGTATGTGTATGCACAACTATTAAATAGTGATGAATATATCTTCTTGTCAAAAAAAGTACTCTATAGTAGAGATTTTGACCTCCAATTCTGTTGGCGAATGGTTAAGTACTAAATACGGCCTAACACCGAAACCACTCGACTGCACTTAAGATACCTAACATTAGAATTATTTTTTTTTTTCATCAAGCACGACAATTTAATATAATGTAATTTTTAATATTTTGAAAATGAAATCCACAGCACGGGAAATCCCAGTGAGGATATCATTATTTGTTAAAAAAAAAGTAGATAATAAAACATTATTATTTTTGTTATTATTATTATTATTATTATCTTTTCTAATATTTTTTTCAATTTTTTCTTTTAGCTTGCCCATGAGGCATGTTGAAGCATAGACCCTCTGTAAGCAACAGAGAAGATAATAAAATCCTTTGAATTCTGAAAATATTACTTAGTATTAAGAATTCCCCTAACGGACTGAGTAACTAGCGTAGAGTTACCTAAATAAATAAATAAAAATACCATACGTAAAAAATAAGTACTCTATAACCATCAATATAAAAGATAAGATCATTTCAAATCGTTAATTGCTATTATCTTGAGGTGATATTTCACAAAAAACGACGCTATACAAATCTTCCAATTATTATTATTATTATTCTCTTTCTCTGAACAAGGTTTTTGTCATTTGGTGAGTTTTTACTACGGAGGAACGATAATATGTATCACCATTTCTTATCAGTGTTATTTTCGTCCAAAGGTTTCACCTCCATAACTCAACCTGAAGTATTTTCCACCATTCGTTATGATAGCCTGACTTCTCTGAATCAACTGACAGTGATGAGTCGACAATAAGTCGGCTGGCGGAGGGAAATAGGAAATAGCCGTCAACGGGAATGATCGGATAGAAAATAATACCATATAATTATCTCCCGTTGACTTGCTGACGATGCTATCGGCGACACGCGAAATAACATAGAGTTTACTCTATAGACATTGTATTAATCAATGAAAGGTTGATCACACAGGTTGATTCTACAAATTGAACAATATGTTTGTCATAACACGAGTTTTTCTCTGTGAAGCTGAAAAATTTCACATGGGTACTTTTATCCACTTCTTTTTTTATCTACTATTTATTAATATTCCTTATGGTAGGTATATTATTACATCTATTTAGAATGGCGTTATGTACATATTATGTACTACATTTAGTATTATTTTTATCGTGTGAATTACGTCTCTATTTTTTTTATTAATTTTATATTTAAAGCGAAGTAAACAGAGATTTAATAAACGTTTATATTTTGTTCTGACGAACCGTTTTTTTTTTTTTTTTTTAATTCATTTGTGTCTGTTTTTCTCAAATTCGGAATACTTACTCGTATAACAGTCTGCTAATATTTGTAAATATTAAAATTCGTTTAATCCACAAACTCTTGCGTAATCCAAATAATATGGCTATAATGGATACAATTATACCTAATTTTAAGCTTTGAAAAATGCTCCAAAGGTGATATTTCATTAAAATAGCTCTTTTATAATTAGCCGAATGTTATTACCATTATTCTACATAGTGCTTTTCAGATTTATCTCGTAACACGACTCCGAACATTTTATATACCGCTTCCCCGAATTCTGAACATAATATAATAATATGGACCTGTGAGATATGAGATTATAAATGCTCTGTCAGCTGCCCACCCCTTTGGGAAAAGTCTGGAAGGTTTACATATAAAAATATACCCCCAATCTCCCTTTACGACAAGGTCCCGCGTCAACGAATGCGGGACCTAGAACTACTGGAGAATTATTTATTGAGGTCCCGCGGATTTATAGTAGGTAGCCTGTACCTTAGTCTTTTGGGACCAAATGCTTTCCCTGACAAAGGTTTTCATAACGCTCTGGAGGAAATAAAACCGGCCAACCTACCACTACCCTTGACGCAATTTCGTGATAAATCCGGGAACAAGGAATTTCTAAAGGAGTGAGTCATAGAATAAAGAATACGCACTAGAAGTACATTCCATGTAGATTTGAATGGAAGCCTTTGACTTATTACCTTTTGGTTCTAGCCCGAGAGAGCCAATGAAAAAACAGAAAATACAGCGCTCTGTTTTTTTTTAACTGCCACCATTGTATGTTGCCATTCCATTTGATCGAAATGACATTTTGATGAAATAATTTTTGTACTAGAAATTTTAAGTCACGAATGCCAGACTTTTGGATCACGAAATACGCCCACATCGCTTTTTATGTTTTTTTTGTTCCATTGAGTGAATTAATGAAGCGCCCTTGAGGTGATTTTCTCACGAAAACGGCGCTATAGAAATAATCCATTTATTATTATAATTAATTTAATGTTCCAGTAGTTTTCATGATACATTGTTATGTAATTGCTATTCCTCATTACAACTATTGTCTTCATAATTGTTTTATCCCAGGTAAAACTAGTGCACAGGTGTTGACTAGTGATTTTAATGTCCACTGTTGCAGATACCTACAACTTTAGTACATACGTTTATGGAAGGGTGGGGTAGGAATATTATGCAAGATAGTGTCATTATCTCCGGTGACAGATTTTAGAGTAGAAACGTTGTTATTGTATATTAATATTTTCCGATTGGGGTGTCATTGTTAAACTGACTCTTTTTTTATATGAATACCACGCAAGAGTCCCAAACTGCTCCCAACCGTCTGGAGCCAGTGAGACTATGGCATTCCCAATTGGGGAATGTTGTGAGGCTGAAGGTATTGGGGAGGGGAAGGAGAAGGGAGAGGAAGGTGGGGAAAAGGGGAAATACCTGGCTATTCAGATCTGGTCACCAAACACGGCTAAAAGCCATTTCAAGCAACGTTTCAATTCTGAAAGGTGGTCTTTCACCGGGGCGATACTGAGAGTATCTTCCACTCTGGAACGTGCGCAAAATATACTATATATTATTTTTAAATTAATTAATTGTGAAACAACACAAATTAATTAAATAAAATTTACTTGCGCACGCCGGGATTTGAACCCGCGACCTTCGGATTCGTAGTCGAGAGCCTTACCCTTCGACCATGGAGGCCGTC
>JAHDVE020010425.1:0-42227 GCA_022606495.2 Halesus radiatus
TATGATAATATTTTTTTTTGTTCTTATATTAAATATAATTTAAAACAAAAATAAATAAAATGCTTCTCATATGCACTAGATATTTACTAAACCTTTAATTAAACAAAACGTATCTTTCAGTTTCGATGGGTATTTTGGCCTCAAATCCAAAATTAAGTTATGTATGAAACAGGCAGCGCAGCCGTTCCTCTTAATGTATTTATAAATAATTGTTAATTTTTAAACATTTTTGTATTCAAGTTTAGGTCATATTGCCTGTTTTATGTGCTAAAATAAAATAAAATAAATAAATATATATGACAGTTACTTTTTTAATCTGGACAAACCCCTTTAAGTGTTTTTTTAAGATGCTGTTAAAAATTTAATTAATATACCTTAATGTAACATGTTTTAAGAATATTGTATGGGTATATTAGCCTTCTTGATTGTCTGTCTTACATGTCTTACACAGTCCATAGGAATATAACAAAGACATGCAGTAGTTATCTGCAAAACAGTTCAGCGGTGAAAAACATCCCCCAGACAGTTTATTGCAGTTTCCAGTGCACTGCGGCGGAGGTTTATCAAAAATATTAACCCCTTTGTGGGCTTTACGCTTTACGACACAATAGCTACTTCGTTTCAACAATAACCATGTTTTATTACGATGGGACGCTGAAATGAAATACGTTGCCGAAAATAATACAACGAATGACCTTTTGAAAATGGTTTTTAGAACATTTTAATTGACTGTAAATCCCAAATAAAATTAATCAAAAAATGCAATAAAGCATTTCGCGATTCCGTGAACTTCGAGAAAGGGCGCTGGTGCAAACATGATTGCAAAATTCGTAATAATATAAAATGACAGTTGTTTGTAATGGACCCGTTAACATCATTTAAAAAAATATGTATTAATTTAACCAGTTTTATAACTTAGTACATTCTGGTTCTAGCACTGAAACACCCAATGAGAATACAGTGCTCCATATAGCTTACACTGCCTGCATTTTATATTGTCATTCCAATTGATCGAAATGAAGGTTTAATCGAGGTTTACAAATAAATTCTCGGATTACGAACAACAAAAAAAGTTTTCACTTTCATGTGAATATGGGGAAAAAAAGAATTCACGAAACAATGACAGCCCCACTATTGCTTCTCCCTATACCTCTCACTCGGACGAATCAGATTCTGATGCCCAGGAGACAGAGATGGATATTGACCCTAATCGCGGTAATCCATCAGGACAAAAAATACTCTCTGGGACACAATTTTTCCTGAAGGCCTTACAGGATACATTGGCGGAAAAACCGTCAAAGGTATCAAAAGAACAACAGCTCAAGGTGTCCCGAAATGTAACGAGTGTTCTAGGATCAGTGGCCCAGCTGTTGCTTGAAAAGGAAGAACTCAGAGGAGATCTAAACTCAGCCCTTGCAAACATCAAGGTCTTGCAGGCCGAAAAAACGATGGCAGACAATCATATTAAGCAGTTGTTGGACAAAATTCAGCAGCTAGAGTCTGATCTGGGACCAGTGATGCGTCGAGTGGCTGATGCCACGGAGGCAAGCCTATCGTTTGCCGACATGGTCAAAAATGGTCCTCAGAATACGCCAAGACCTCCAATCACCCGTACAGGACTTAGTGTTGGGACCCCTAAGCCTGCTATATGCATCTTTCCGAAACTGGCTTCGGCTAAGGATAGCGACGAAACGAAGCAGCTCCTGAAGGACGTCTTACGACCATCTGAGCATGGAATCCGCGTTACGGGTATAAGGAACATCCGTAACAAAGGCATAGTTATCCAAACCGCTACTCGGGAAGACCGGGAAAAAATACTCAAAACCCCATGTCTAGCAAACTCGGCTACTCTAAGTGCCCGACTACCCACTAAACGACATCCACGAGTGATCTTTTTTAATGTTCCTCGGGACCTTACAGATGAGTGTTTTCTCAGGAGTGCCTTAACGGGAATCCAGGAAAACGCAGACTTAGAACCCACAGTGAAAACGTGCAAGCTAAGTCATCTAGCTGGTGCTCGGACAGGATCGACATGCCACCGGGTCTACGAGGTGCCTGCCCATCTACGTCACGTGCTGGTGAAGCAAGGAAAGGTCTTTGTTGACTGGAATGTGTGCCGCGTTCGTGACTTTATTGGGCTTACAGTGTGTTCCAAGTGCCAAATGATCGGACATTCCTTCAAGTTCTGCAAGGACCAGCAAAGATGTGGACATTGTGCAGGTGAAGGTCATGCCAGGACAGATTGCCCAAAAGCTGCCGCCAAGCCAGTATGTGCCACCTGTACCAGGTTTGGCAAGCCCGCTGGACATTCGACTGGAGACAAGGACACCTGCCCAGCTTATAAGGCTGCTCTTTCCAAGGACTTTGCCACCATCGATTATGGCGTATAAATACATTGATGACGACGGTGATGTTATCTACACGAGGACTAATGACTTGAAACAGTGGACGGAAGAACATAAAATTGGCCATAATATAGGTAATTTTACTTGCGTTCAACTAAACATTCGATCCATATAAAATATGGATCAACGAAATAAATAAGATAACTGGAAAGGAGATTTCGGCGGAAGAAATAAAAAAAAAGAAACCGTTCTTGATGTTAAAAAGGCTCCAATGCCAATTGACTGAAGAGGATATTATACATGGAATTATACAACAAAATCAAGAATTAAATCAAGAAGACAAAAATAATATTAAACTCATTAAAGAGTTAAAAAACAAATATAATGAAGGTAAAGAAAACGATACCACAAACTACATCATACAAACAACCGGAAAATTAAGAAGAATATTATTAGACAAAAAAAAAATAAATATAAAATTCCAACGAGTGTACGTCGAAGATTGTAACCCACTCACACAATGCTATCACTGCCTTAAGTTCGGCCATACAGCCCAAAGATGTCTCGACAGGACGCAGCCACCCATTTGCCCCCATTGTACTAAGGAACATATACTCTCGAAATGCGAAAACAGAGAAATAAACCCAATTTGCAACAATTGCTGTGTGCAAAATAAAAGATTTAAATTGAACTATTCCACCGAACACCGGGTTGACAGTATAAAATGTCTTTACCGGCAAAAAATGCTTCAAATTGCTAGAGAGCGCATCGACTACGAATAAATATGGTAAATTATATCTCCTCATACTAACTTCAAAATGACTGATTTTATATGTAATGCTTTAGATAAAAAAACATTTATAGAAGAAAGATTATACCACTCCATAAGAGATTTAAATCTAATTTGCTCTGATAAAGGATTTACCTTATTTCATACTAATATAAGAAGTATCGAAAAGAACTTAGATGAATTAATAATATCTTTAAAAACATTAAATTATTTTCCGGACGTTATAGTGTTAACAGAAACACATTCCGCCGGCGAACTGAATTATAATATCCCGGGTTTCACTTTCTATACAACAACAATAAAGTTAAACAAAAACAGTGGTATTGCAATATTCATATCTAACCGCTATAATGTACTCAACATTAAAGAAATACATAATTTTCATAATGTAAACCTATTAAATATTGAGTTTAAAGACCAAAATAAATATTATAATATTATTGCCGTTTATCGCACTCATGCATCAGTAATACCACAATTTATAAATGAATTAAAAAATATATTATTAAATTTTAGAAATAAAAATAATATTATTGTTGGAGATATGAACTTAAATATTGCAAAAGAATACTCTAGTAAGGATAAAGATAATTATCTAAACATGTTAGCGGAACTTAATTATTTACCGTGCATAAATTCATATACTAGAAACGTTCGAGGTCAACGACCTTCATGTTTAGATCATATATTTACAAATATTTCTGATATCCAAAATATTATATCCGCTGTCATTCATACAACTATCACTGATCATTATTCATGTATATTCAATTATAAATTCTGTAATCCAACTTTTCCACCATTTAAACAAGAAAATGTTTCAAAAAAAGTACTTAACATGGATACGTTAAAATGTAAATTAGAAGTAGAAAATTGGCTTGATTTATATCAATGTAATGATGTCAATGTTTGTTGTAAAATGTTTGAAGAAAAATTATCTAAATTCATAAATGACTCAACAAATAATGTCATATCCAAATCCAAACTACCTAACTTCAAACCTATAAAACCATGGATAACTCACGGTTTAATAGTATCCGTACGTCATAAGCAAGCT
Source organism: Halesus radiatus (assembly GCA_022606495.2). Classification (NCBI taxonomy): domain Eukaryota; kingdom Metazoa; phylum Arthropoda; class Insecta; order Trichoptera; family Limnephilidae; genus Halesus; species Halesus radiatus. The sequence continues at coordinate 4,193 of JAHDVE020010425.1, forward strand.
CTTTATAGATTAACTAATCAACAACCAAATAATGAACATTTACAGAAACATTTTAAAGCATATAAAAATAAACTCTCATATATCATAAAACATACAAAAGAAAGCTATTACAAACAGAAGTTGATACAGGTTGAAAATGACAAAGGAGTATGGACGATTATAAATGAGATAATGGACAAAAAAAGTATAAAAACAATGAAATCAGCACTATTATTCATGATAATTCGGAAACATGTTGCAAAGAGAACCCTTTAAAAGCTGCAAATATATTTAACGAATTCTTTTCAAATATAGGAGAAAATCTTGCTAATCTCATACACAAAGATCCAAATATAACAATTCCAGACTGTAATGTTGATGTTAAAAATAAAATGTCAACATTTCAACTCACCACAGAGGACGAAATAGTAACTATTATAAACGGCATGAAAGGAGGCTCTGCCCCAGGTTTTGATAGAATTACAATTAACATTTTAAAAAATATTAAAAACAAAATTTCTAAACCGTTAATGCATATAATCAACACAAGTTTCCAATGCGGAGTATTTCCATGTAATTACAAACAAACTACCATAACTCCAATATTTAAGTCTGGTAATCCCGAAGATGTTAATAATTACCGTCCCATTTCAGTAATCTCAAATATTGCAAAAATTTTTGAAAAACTTGTAAAAAAAAGACTTAACCAGTTTATAAAATGTAATAGCATAATTCACGAAAATCAATTCGGCTTTATGGAAAGTAGAAGCACACAGGATGCAATTTCAAAATTAACTAGCCTTATTCACACTTCATTAGATAAATCACTAAAATGCCTTGGAATTTTTATAGATCTCAAAAAAGCGTTTGATAGCATATCTCATGACAAACTTATAATTAAATTAAGCAACATTGGAATAAATAGTACAGCTCTGGAATGGATAAAAAGCTATCTTTTCAAACGTCCTCAAGTGGTAAAAATAAACGAGGTACTTAGTCATAAAAAAACAAGTAATTTTGGCATACCTCAAGGTACAGTACTGGGACCTCTACTTTTTATCATCTATGTAAATGACATATTCATGCAAAAGCTAAACGGAAAAATAATATCTTATGCTGACGACACTGTCATAATAATTGAAGGTACTGACTGGAATTCTATTAACAAGCTAGCAAATACTGATATTAATATATTAAAAAATTGGTTCGATAATAATCTACTCTCCCTCAACACTGGAAAAACAAAATTTATTCCTTTCTCTATCAATAAATTTAAATCAAAACCAGAAATAAAAATTATAATACACCAAAGTAACTGCAACAGAATCAATTGTAATCAAGCATGTTCAATACTTAGTCCAACTTCCGAAATTAAATACCTTGGTGTATATATAGACCAGCATTTTAAATGGAAAACACATATTTGTGAACTTGTTAAACGAATTAGAAAATGTATATATATATTTATAAGACTAAGAAATATTCTTAGACTAGAAAACCTAAAAAGAGTGTACTATGCAATTGTTCAGTCTATTTTACAATATGGAATTATTGGCTGGGGGGGAACATATGATAATATTTTAAGTCCACTTAAAATAATTCAAAGATTGATAATAAAGGTAATTTAAAAAAAACCATCATCATTTTCCACTGAAAAGCTTTTTACAATATTCAATGTACCTACAGTAGATAAAATTTATAAAAAATATGCAATTATTCAAATCTTTAAAGAAAAAACGTTAAATAAATTACAATTTAATATATCCGCAAGGTATCAACAAAACATTAAAATCCCGCCATTCAATACTAAGCATACGCAAAACACATACCTATATCTAGGAATAACTTTTTTTAACAATCTGCCAACTGATCTTAAAATTATAGAAAATATCCATGAATTTCAACATAGATTAAAAAATTACCTCAAACTACTGTAACAATTTAAAAAAAAAAAAAATTATTATTATTAGATTTTTTTGTCTTTTATTATTATCTTCTCTTCTTTTCTTCTACTTTCTTTTCATTTTCTTTAATAGTGATAAATTACAAAATTTACACGACAAATTCATATTTTCCTGCTATTGTACAACAATACTTTAAGTTATGATTTGATTAATTAAGCGATAATCACTCACCAAACACAAGAACCTTGTTTCTTTATGGTGAGGAATAGCTATAATATATTTTTTGTTACACTATATGAATCATGTCTTATTTTTATATACTCTCTGTAAAAAAAATTATTATATTAAATAAAATAAAAAAAAATATATATCTAAATACTGGGATGTTTTACATGCTAACCTCCAAAATTGTTGGAATAATATAGATATCCTAATGCTATGTGAAACTTCAATAAAAAGGGAACATACTTGTCTTTTCGAAATTCCCGGTTACAGTAGCATTAGTTACTGTCGCACATCCAAATCTGGAGGGGGTATAACCTTGTATATTCGGGATACTTTACCTTTCACCCAAAATTTACTTGAAACAAAGTTGTTCGAGAATATTTCCTGTATAATAACATTACCAAATAATTCTATACTCAATGTACTAGCAATATATAGACCACCAAATCTTAGTAAACAATCATTTATCAATGAACTTTCATCAATATTAACAAAATGTTCAAACCCTAATGAAAATATGCTAATATTTGGTGACATAAATATTGATTTGTTAAATTATATAGATCCTGTGATTATTCACTATGAAAATGCTCTTTCAAATAACTATTTTACAAAATGTATAAACGACGTTACAAGGGAAGCTATAGCAAATAGTAAAATGACACGAACATGTTTGGATCATATTTTTGTTAGATATAATAGCAAACACAAAGAAACTGACATACTCTACGCATGCGTTTGTGACTTCATCATTGCAGACCACTTTGCAACAGCTGTGAACATTCCGTACTATAAAACTAATAAACGGCCTACAAATAAAGGGCGGAAAGTCTCAATTTTATCTCAAAAACGAATAGATTTTTCAATTAGAAATTATAACTGGAATGCTTTGCTTCAGACAAATGATTGCAATAATTTATATAGTCAAATAAAAAGCAAGTTTAACGAAGTATATGAAAATAGTAAAATATTTATAGATGTAAAACCCAATGCAAGACCTTGGATTATAAAAGAATGGATGACAGAAGATATTCTATCACACATTAAAAAACGAGATTCTTTATTTAAGCGGTGGAAAAGCTCCCCAACAAATGCAATTTATGAAAAACAATACAAATCTTTTCGTAATTTTGTTACTAAATTAATAATAAAAAGTAAAACAACCTTTTTCAATGATAAATTTAAGAATAATTTTTCAGATATCAAAAAAACATGGGATGAAATAAATAAAATTCTAGGACGTAGGACAAAGAGTAACTGTGACGATGTAATTAGTAGGTTTATGTTAAAAAATCAATCTGCGGAAAATGTTACAAACCAATTTGTTAATTATTTTTCAGATAACATAGCCTCAATGGTTCATAAATGTGATTTTAAGGCGTCAAATATTGTCCTGATAGAGTCACCGCAAAGTTTGTATATACCACGAGCATCACTCGCAGACATACTGAGTATAGTCAAACTTCTCAAAAATTCAAAGTCCCCTGGCATAGATAATATCCGAATGTTTGACATAAAAAGACACATAGATATTTTGGGTCCTATATTAACCCATCTGATCAACACAATTTTAACACAAGCTGTGATACCAGATGAACTCAAATGTAGTATTATCAGACCTATTTACAAAAATGGGAAACATACTGATATAGAAAACTATAGACCGATTAGTATATTACCCGCTCTAGAAAAGATTCTTGAAAAATACATATCTTTAAAACTAACCAAATACTTGGAGTGCTTTTCTTTAATAGATCCTAATCAATTTGGTTTTCAAAAAAAAAAAGTACTGAAATGTTACTTCAGGATTTCTCTAACTATATAAATAATGAACTGAATAATAAAAGACATGTTTTGGTACTGTTTATAGACAATTCAAAGGCATTTGATACTATAGACCCGATGAAATTGTTAAATATTTTGGAGGCAATAGGGGTAAGAGGAAACTTTCTCAAACTATTCAAAAACTTCCTAACCAACCGCCAAATCCAGGTAAAAATATCAGACAAATTTAGTAAAAGAAGAAATGTCAAAACAGGAGTTCCACAAGGGTCAATTTTAGGTCCAACGCTCTATATTATCTTTGTATCACTTATGAACAAAATATTCTCGTTTGTTAAACATTATGTATATGCTGATGATACAGCACTTATAATATCCCATGAAAATTTGGATACTGCAATAAAATTGTTACAGGTAGACTTTATTTCTTTATTAAAATGGTCACATGACTCTGGTCTAATAATCAATGCTAAAAAACGAAATTGATGCATATAAGATCCCCGCATGCAAGGTACAGAGAGGCACCTGTAATCATATCCCATTCATTTAATTGCATTCACAATAATACCAAACAGCCCTGCGCGTGTACAAGTATCGAATTAGTCAACCAGTACGTGTATCTAGGTGTTACGGTGGATTGTAATATGAAATGGGACGTACAAATTTCCAACCTCTGTAAGCGACTTCGAGCCATTGTAGGAAGACTCCACAAGATAAAATTATACGTGCCTATAAAAACTATGAAACTAATTTATTTGTCTCTAGCAGAATCGACTATAAGGTATGGTATAACTTCTTGGGGACACTCCTGTAAGACCAACATAAAACATTTACAGCTGATTCAAAACGCCATGGTAAAATTGTTAGTAAGTAAAACAGTTTTTAACCAAAGGCGAGACATTGATATTATGTACAAATCAATTAATGTATTACCTGTTCGTGGTATTTTGTGGCATAAAATTCTACTGCAACATATATCTGAAAGTCCGTATAAGGCAGTGGTGGATCATGTACACAATACACGTTTCACGCAAAATATAGGAATGATAGTGCCAATATTTCAAAATAAATATGGTCAACGAACCCTTGAATACATTGTACCATTTATATTTAACAAATTGCCGTACGCATTTAAAAACAATTGTCCTATGATGAAATTCTCACTGATGTTAAAGTGTTGGCTTTTGGAAAGTAACCTTGTGTATTGATGGTAACAAATATGACGGTCTCCATGGTTGTATAGCTCCTAGATATCTGGTGTACTTACTGTTACGGTGTTACTATTATATTTAAGTCTATCCTCATTGTAACCAACCTGTACTGCTGTTTTATGTATATATCTTTTAAATTTTTATTTCTTAATCTATTTAATACTTACAGATACTTTGATATTTCTGATATTTACGTAATAGTTATATTTTTGTAATATGAATGTTTTTATAATGTTGATATTTTTAAAAGTATTGATGTTTTTATAATATTGATATTTTTATAATATTGATACTTTTATAATATTGGTACTTTTATAATTTTGATATTTTTTATGATATTGACATTTTTATAATATTATTTAAATCGGTGTTATAAGATTGGACTCTAGTATCTCAATAACAAATCTGTAATGCTTTTACCATTATTTTTTCTCTTTAATTTTTTTTTTTCTCAACTTATGTACAGGACAAGATGCATGCGCCTAAATATAATAATTTTTGCCCAACATTTGTATGATGATTGTAATTTATTGTTGTATTATATTATATTGTTGAAATAAACTCCTGCTGACAAGCTACTTGCAGTGGCTTAGCGGGTATAAGTTCCCACTGTATATAATTAATATTATACAATAAAAAAAAAAAATAAAAAAAAAGGATTTTCTTTTTTTTTATTTAGTTTCGATATATATATATTTTTCATTTAGTTAATAAAATTTTACAAAGCTAATAGGACAATTTCTAATGTTTTTCTTAATACTCCTCACTAGGGGTTCCAGTACTGGGCGGACTAGGTTTTATTTAAAAACCGATTGTTTTTAAGCTCCTACAAAGTTTTTTTCATGATGCTAGATAACTTCTCTTCTTCGATTTCTTTGAGCCAGGTTTTGAATAGATTTTTCAAATCATTTGTCTTTTCTGTTTTTTTTTGTGGCCGGTGGAAGTGAATTATATAGCTTAGTGGAGAGATATTTATAATTGATAAGGAATATTCATAATGTCATTCTGGTTCGCTCCTGTGTGGTGAAAATTAAGTTTCTTCGATTTTTTTTTTACTTTTGAAATGTGTGATTGACATTCCTAGAATAATAGATATTTTGGATGTTAGATACTGCAAAAAATATGAAAATTTCTTTTGTTGGCGTTCTTATGGGGACTTTTAAGATGGTCTTTATAGTATCCTTTTGGATTTTACACAAGTGTTTACGTGATGATGAAATAATTTTATTGTATTAGAAATAAAGGTCAAAGGGTGCCAGACTTTTGGATCATGAAACACGCCCATATCCCATTTCTTGTGTTCTTCTTTATTCTATAATATTATCAATATCAGGTTAATATTGCGTATGTAATTACCTACACACTTGTAAAACAAATATTGTCTGGTATTTAAAAGTAGACAAAAATTATGGGTGCTGCGATCGTTTAAAAGATTTTAAATGAGTACACCAAGACGTCTCATAGAAAAATTAAATTTAGTTTAAAAAGCGAAATGGTTCGAGTGCATACTTTTAATGTATTTTAACCAAACCGGTTTCAGAAATTAATGACACTTTCCATGCGATTCTACATCATATTCTAAGATATTTTTATATTTAAACTTTTTTTATTATAAATAAAAGGCAGATGGAGAGGTATTTTTTTTGTATTTACCAAATGTATGTATCAAAATTTGCATTTATCAAATATTAAATCAAAATAAAACAAAATCTAATTCGCGGATCAAAACTATAAATTTAAATAACGTTAATACAATCGAGTTATGTTGCTTTTCTTCAAAACTCAATGTGAAAATATTAGAATGTACAAGTGAGTAGAAGTGAGTAACTTGATGTTGCCATAGTATTGAATATTTTTAGTTCCAATTGAACAAATATCTAGAATATTTTGCCAACCTGGACCTAGACAAAAAAATTTAATCTTAACTAACTCTATATGATTTTTTAAAAAATTTATTTGTTTTATTTATTTTTAAGTGGAATCATATAAAGCATAGAATGGAGAAAAACACAAGAAATGCGATGTGGGCCTGTTTCGTGTTCCAAAAGTCTGGACAATCGGGCTTTAATTTTCAAATTCAGAAATTCGCTCTCTTTGTACAAATTCAATAAAATTCAATATTTGAATAAAATTGAATATACGATATCAGGCAGTATAAGCAAAATTGTACAAATTGAGCTGGTGCCATAATGTTTTCTTTGTTTATTAAATGTCAACATTTTATTGGTAAGCTGTACGTAATTTCATTTATAAATAAAGCCTCCTATTTTAAGACAGATTTATTGTTACACTCAGTAAGTAATTAATTACCTTAATAATAATTTGAACGATTTGAAAGCAATTCAAAAAGTGTGCTAAAATCTGTGGCCTGCTTCAAATATTAATATTTCAATATTACAATTTATTATTATTTGTGATTTTGGATAAACACAATTTATACATACATTAAAATTAAAATAAAAACATTTACATTGTCGTGTATGCTGTTTGGATTTTGAAATTGGTAAACATTCAATTAATAATATTTGCAATTCATCACAGTTAACAATACGCTCATTGAACATGACATTATTCAGAATTGGGCTGATTTTGTCAAATTAACAAAACTGGTTGAGTGATCCCGATAATTATAATGATTTAAACATAAACAAAGGCTGGAAAAGTATTGTTTAAATTATTTCGTTACAACCTTTACAATTTGTCCCATTTGTCTTTTTTATATATTTTTTATTAGATTCTATTTAAGTAATGTTTGTACATGATATGAAAGTTTTTTTTATATATTGTGCGTGTGTGTTCAAACTAAATTGTGAAAATTCCAAACAAAACTTGAACATTTTTGGATTATTTTATTCTTTATTTTAGTTAGTCTTTTAAATTTTAAAATGAGGTTATTGCATAACTAATTTATTAGTAAGTTTGTAACAGAAACAATTTTCATATAAACAGGTTCACTTTAACAGTAGACGACCTCCGTAGTCGACGGCTACGAATTCGCGGGTTCGAATCGTGATGTGAGCAAATAAATTTTAATTAAATATTTAATTATTGAAGAAGATAATATTAACACATCCCAACTGAAACACTAATCCTTTAGTCGGTAAAGCGGTTGCCCCGGATAGACAGAGGTCCTGGGTTCGAGCCCCAGATGCCACTGATACCTGTTTTTTTTCGGATTTGTGTTTCAGTTGGGATGTGTTAATATTATCTTCGATTAATGATTAAATGAGGTTTATAAACTTCAATAAATTTTTAAAAAAATGTAATTAAATAATTTATTTTATTATTTCACACAATATAAATTATAAAAAGTAATTTTGCGGCATGTTCCAGAGTGGTAGATACTCTCAGTGTCGCCCTGGTAAAAGACCACACGTTTGTTGACTCGTAAGAATATGAATAGCCAGATACTTCCCAACCTTCGTCTTCCTCATCTCCTCCACTTCCTTCAGCCTCACAGCATGCCCCAAATGGGGATGCTATAGTCCAACTGGCTCCGGACATCGAGAGCAGTTATTCACATTAAAAAGCTAAAAATAAGTACCTACTTTTCTTTCAATTTTGTTTCACTAACAATCAAACAGAAATATGGATTAAAAATGTGCCGATGTTTTATAGAAACAGTGATTTCTTTAAAGATAATAAAAAAATAAGACATTTAGCTAGTAATTTTCTTTCTATATTTGAAACGTGCGTAAACATGGCTCACATTTGCAGACCAATTTTAAGTGCATCTTCTATTTATTTATTTATTTATTCAATTCAGAAAAATATTTTACAGTAAGAACACTTTGACTGTCCAACTGGGAAGTACCCGTTTTAGAACAGTCAAATTTACAAGCTTTGTTCGTATTGCATAATATATGAGAGAGAAAAAAAAACATAGTACAATAGAAAAAGTATAGACACCTACATTATATATTACATAACAGTTAATTTGATTGAAGTGTGAAGTTAGATGGGTAAAGGTTAAATAATGTATTTAATATTTTGTCAAAAAATCAAAGACCGAAACATCCATTCAAGGATGTGTTTGTTATTAAACAAAGTTGATAAATAATATGATAGCATCTCATATCTCAAAAAACAACATTTAAAAAATAAATAATAAATAAAAAAATCCTTTTTTTGCTTATGTACAGTACACACTATGTGATACATATATAGTCAAGTTAGTTACATCGCGTAATTTTTCGATAACCGGACAATTCAGCACAGTGATAATCAGCACACTTTTAATAAGTGATAATCATCTATATATTCTAGTTTTTATTTTTCTCAATATTTAAAAAAACAGTAAATCACTTTTTAAAGGTGTGCTGATTTATCACTGCGCCGAATTTAATTATCATGATACCGGTTTTTTACGGATAAAGTTTAGTTATCCGTAAAAATGAATAAAAATAAGTAACTAGTTGGGTTTTAGAACTCTCTCAAATTAATATTTAAAAAATCAGATTAGATTCCAATAATATGACAAATCCGATAGAAGATTTCACAGAAATGCTATAATGTTGCTATGCAATGTTATGTTGGTATGCCATCAAATCATTTCAAGGTACCAAATAAGTGCTTCTCCCATTGTCTGATCTCATTTCTTCTCTTTTCCCTTCACTCGGACAAATTCCTCTCCGCATCCGCTAGCCGTCAGCATCCTCGTAAATCTTGTATGCTCCGAAGGGTTTATTGTTGTGAATGTTATTGGCGGCCAGGTAGCTGTAGAGGTTCCTGTACTGGGTCGTCAGTATGTTCCCGGCGGGCAGGTACCGGCCGTAATGCGACAGCAGCAGCGCCACGTACGGGTCCGGCGGCGAGTGATCCAGCGAATTGTAACCGGGGTTAAAACTACTTAACCCCTTGAAGTCTATTGACGTGTGACGGATCGGTAGCCCTTTCGCAACTCTGTTATTTCTGATTGTCGATTCTGCCTCTGCTCCATCTTCTTCTACTTCGTAGTCTCGTTTAGATTTCGTTGTCTTTTTAGCTTCGTTTTCGTTTTGTATTTCTTCGAAGTGCCGATTGGGTGTCCGTTTTACGATGTCGAATTCAATTCCGTTTTCTTTGGGTTTTGAATTAAAGTCGGCCGCGTTTATCCTTTCTGAATCAAATTTTGCATCGATTAAAGCGTTCTCCAGTTTTGTTAAAGTATTTTCGACACTTTTTAAATTATCACGATAATTTGAACTTTTGGAATTGTTGTTCTTCGATGTAATCAATTCCCTTTTAAATGGCTCATTTTTTTCGGTAGTTGTGGAAACATTTTTGTATCTCAACGTATCGATCAGAATCTGTGAGTTCAATCTCGCCTTTCCTGGATTATAAAAGTTGGGTTTGCTAGCAATGCTGGATATGTTCGATTGTCCCAAGCCCGCAATTGACCCCCGCGGACCCTGGAATATGACCCCTGCCTCAGTAGCAGCTTCCGGCGTGCCCTGTGCGGCGTATCCATCCTCCGCGCTGTAATGGAAAGTTCCGTTACCATGCCCATTTGAATTCAAATTTAGAATTGGGGGACTGATGTATCCTGTATCTGCGAGGGGAGGAACTAGGCGGCCAATCAGTGCGAAGGACGGGGGACCGGAAATAGATGGATTGGATTGTATTGGCCGCGGAAGTGGATAAATCTCTCCTGTCGTCTGATGACTCCCTGAAATAACAATCAAAGGATTACGCTATTACGTTCAATAGAACACACATAAACTAAGGGATAACCAGAGAGCCATTATGAAATCTAAAAGCGATTCCCGTAATTGAATTATAATGGAACAAGCTCCCTTCAAAGGTTTAATAGCTATAAATAATAAGTTATTTGTATCAATATAAAACCCATTCGAAATTCAATAAAAAATCGATTTATCGGCCGATTCAAAAAACGGAATGGGATTCTGTATCGCCTATAAATCAATTTGAGTGATGGTCCACTTAAGGCGCTCGTCTTGTACTTGTTTATGGTAGCCGATCGTCTGACAATATCGGCCAGCTTGCAACATTATCTGATCATATCATGAATAATGCATGAGTCAATTATTTGCCCAAGCCGGGGGCGCTTTATGGAAGCTAAGGATTGCGAAAATCTCACATCACGCCTACGTAATGTGGCCTTTATATATCCGCTAACACCCACTGTATCACTTGTGGCTGCCAAAGCTTAACTGGTTTAGATTCCATACAACCCCCGAAAGGTTTTTTCTTCAAATATAAAGTTTATTCGATTTTTTTCCTTGAATTATTAAATCTCATATTTCTTCTTTCCCTTTCCATGCGCTTTTCGACGAAATTTCAAATCCATTCGTAAGACCGCCCGCGCACGCTATTATTTACGGTTTTCAGAAAACTCATTAATACTTCTGTCAATGTATCAATAGTCCAGTTATATTTCCAATACTAAAAATATTCACAGTATTTTCTATCGCATGCCTAACATTACTTAACCAACACTTTATGGCATCCATTTAATTCCAATTCCTGTTTTCCGAATTCCAAATAAACTATTTATTTACCTGTTTCCTTGTTGTCAGCTTCTGTTGTTTCATAATGTCCAATTAATTGTCTCGAAGACAATTCGCGTGTCTTTGTGCTAGCATTTACAACAGCAGTTTCCAAAATTCTGCTTAGATTCCCTTCAAACTCCTTCAAAACGTTTGCTAAATTTGCCTCTAGCTTCTTTTGAAGTTTCCTATGACCTTCAAAACTCGGTTGGTTATCGGGATCAAACACTGAGGTAGCGAATTGTACAGGTAAAGCTGTTTTGTAATTATTTGCTTTGTTTTGTGGTCTTTCAGGTTCAACTCTAATTTTAGAAATATTCTCTGATTTCGGTGGGTTCAAAGTGTAAAAGCTTCTCACAACTACACTCTTTTCGTTTAACGGGTTGCCTCGAATAAAGGGAAGAACCAAAGTCTTCGATTCGAGTCGTGGAGCAACTCTGTTTGCAGTTTGCCTCACTGAATTTTGATTTTGATTTTGATTTCCAACAAAAACAATTCTGTCTTGAGCATTGTCCAATCTCAAATCTATTTTATCAAATATTCGTGGATCGTTAATGGGTTTCCAATCATTTTCACCAACTAATGGAAAATTTTGGTTTAGCAAGACGTGTTTGTGGTAGAACTTCTGGTGGATTTTGTTTGAATTGGTATCTCGCTGAACTTGTGAAGGTTGGAAAGAGATTTGATTAAAAATTGATGGTTCTCTGATCGGTGGTAGTAACATTGGACCAAAGAAATTGGATTGAGTAAAAACACAACTCGACATGTAAGCCAGCTGAAATAAAAAAAAAAATTGTTAAATCCTCAAGAATTCCTGATGGTGTACAGTTTCACTGCTATTTATATGTACGAGAATGTAGGGATTTACTTGATGAGTAGGATTTAACTAACCTGCTCACATTCCGGAATAAAAGTTATAATCATTGTCAGAGAAGCACTTGAAAACTGAAAATCTAGGTATCTTAACGATTTTTATTTTTTGGACATCATTAATCGCACGAAAAAATTGGGACAATATTTAATTACTACGTTCCCCTAATCCCCACCAAACATTTTTATTTCTACGTGTTCTTGAAAAGCTTTTTTAGCGAAAAAAAAATATGTTGCAGAGTTTGAACTTTTAACACTTTACTTTATAGGTACCGCTAACTTTATTTTAATCGTCGACCGATTTCGGGAGAACCATTCCTTCGCCAGGACAACAATGATACCTAATTATAATCCTAGCGGTGAAAGGGTTCTTCCGAAACCGGTCGACATCATTCGACGTCCACATTGATAGAACATCTGTGTACAAAAGAAATTAATAAAACTTGGAAATTAAAAAAAACCTGAACCATTAATTTTTTGCACTCTTTTCACATTTTATAAAAACAAACTTCTATTGTAAAATGATATGAAAGCCTTACCACAATTTGAAAAGCTATCAAAACTTCCATCGCGGGGAAACTGACACTCGAATTCTTTAAAAATACAATTAACTTTTCTATTTCGAGCACCGTTATGGCGCGGATATGGAAAAACGTGCTAAATTGAAAAGCGATTACCTCGGGCGAAGTCTCGAAAGAAACTGATCAGAAAACGTCAACATAAAAGTGAGGGAAATTTCAATTTCACTTTTAACTTTCTTCTATGCATTAGTCGCTTGTTTCCACTTCCTAAAGACTGTACATTTGTTTATATACGAAGCATTCGTAGCTCCGTATATCAGTGGCGTGCTTCCACGATGATCCTCGTCTTATTTTAATTCATAAGGTCGTGACTGAAAACTAACAATTTCGTTTGGATATAATTACAAGCATTAAGATTTGATCCCTATGAATATGCACCGGCAAGAAACTCAGTGGACAAGAAGGAAATATCTGGGCAGCATCAAAATGAGTTGTTTCTCGGACTTATGTATGAAAAACGACTCATATGTCGAATGAGTTAATATCTATACCGATATTTGTCAATCCTCCTTCGTTTATTTCAAACCTCTTAAAAACCCGCATAAACAAATTCTTTCCCCACCTTAACTCGTACCACAGAGTCAACAGGATGGCAATGTTAAGTCAGGGATCTCTTTGTCACAAAATTATTAAAAAAATTAACCTTGTATAAATTATGCCCGGGAAAAACATTTTCTCTGTACTTTAATTATATGAAATTATCGACATCCTGATGTCTCTGAATTTAATTATCTAACAATAAAAAGCTTTCGTCATATTCGATCTTTAATTGAAAATCTTTGAATACATTAATTTATTTTGAAGTGTAAATATCAAATGCCTGAGAAAAGATATAATTAATTAACACCCTTGACATTATCAAAAAATGTTCAACGATATTTAAAACACATATTTATGATAATTGAGTATTTCACAAAAAGAGAATTCTGAAGAGGAACGGCTGCGCTGCCTGTTTCGTACATAACTTCATTTTGAATCTGAGACCAAAATACCCATCCAAACTGAATGGTATACATTTTTTTAAAATTAAAGGTTTAGTAAATATCTAGTACGTATGAGAAGTATTTTATTTATTTCTATTTTAAATTATGATATACATGCCATGAAAAAAAACAAATTTCGTAATTTTAGAAGCAACTTAACAAATTATTTGATGATTACGTAAATAAAAATACGAGTATAAAAACAAAACATTTAAAAAAATGTTTTTTCGGTTCCTCTTAATTGAACTAATTCAATGTAATAAATTATAATGCATGGATTATTCCTCTAATTCTCAGGGTGGGCGATTTTTTTCACATTAACTTGGGAGGCCTTGAGGGAAATAATTTCCCACGGGGCCTATGTTCTCTATGCGGAGGGTCTTTTTGAGGAAATGGTGATATACCGAGAAGCTCTAATAATATTCTCGGCTACCAAAACCGTCATGTTAATTTTCAGGAAATTGATCGGGTTAGAATTTAATGTTTTTCGCAAATTTATTTGTGTTATTATTCAATCACTGTAAAATGTCAAAATGAGATTTTTTCTCTCTCTTAAAAACTGTATTTTTAAAATACACGTGATCATGGTAAAAATCTAATAATATTGTTATGGAGTTTAAGGTTAGCGTGTGGATGAAATTACCGTAAATGGGGATTTGCGTTGTTGTTTCGTGAATACCAATACTAGTAGAACCTCTACCGAGGTTGTCGCTTTGGGGTAAATGTTTTGGAGAAGAATATTAAATACCTATTTCATTCAGTTTTATGTCAAATGTTCTGGACAAAGAATACACCTAATTTTTATATTAATATAACATTATTGTGTTATTTTAACATGGTGGGCATGTAGTATTAAATCTTAGTTGCGTAGTTCAAATGACATATTAGTAAAGATCAACAGATGAGACAGCAGATAATTACTTATCGCCACATTTTATACCTACTGTACACAAAATATTCTCAGTAGGCCCCGCACACCCCTGGAGTTCTTGGTTAAAGCAATTTGCAGCAAGACGGAGCGAGGATCGAGCGACAAGAGTAGGTACCTACACGGGTAAGCACTCCGGATTTGCATAATATGCATTATCCATTGTGTTTGTCAACCAATACCGGCAGGTCTGACAAACAGAGACCATTCGAGGGAGAGCCAGTTTTATCGTTATAGTTTGTCTGCTTGATTTCTGTTAACACCACAGAAAAAAATAAACCAAAAGTGTGTTATTAAGAACAAAAAAAAACAGTTACTGTCACGGAATTTTTTTACGACTTGCGTAATATAGCTTGTTTTTCTGTGAATTATTTTCGTGTGCTTATGGTCCTATATGCCGCGTTGCGCAGACAATAACCATTCAGGAATCCAGACTTTTGTTCCCAGCGTTCAAAATAGTTGAAATGACACAATTAGAAATGGGTAATATTCATGTCTCGGTGACTTTGCAGTCACTGGATCGCAAGCTGCTGTTTTTCATAGAAACGAAAGGGTTGTTTTTTCAATCATGCGTGACTTACATATAAGTATATAACGCAATATATGTTATAAACAAAAATATCATAAATGTAATCTTAAGTCTGCGTATATCGGGAAATGGTTAAAACGCAGCTACAATTTAAGTAGATATCCGCAGTCGCAGTGACAGTGACACCCATTCATTTTAGATATCAGCCATATCTAGCAAGGTTGGCGCGCTCTCAAATACAATTTTTTTTTACAGGAAGCAATCGCTTTGGTGTTAGAGATAATTTGATTTGAATACAAATATTCTTGTTTTAGCACAACTTTATTAAATACACAAACCAACCGGTTTCGGTTCAGTCTGAACCTTATTCAGGGTTTTATAAATAAAATACTTGTACACATATATACGAAGTAAAGTTGTGTATAGTTATTGTGTGAAAAGTTTTGTTTTCAACATTTTTTTAATGTTTTTGTGTTGTCGTCAAGTCCCAGTGGCCTCATTATCGTAAGGTAGGTTATTGTGAAATTCTATTGTCGTTTTTAGCATTATTTGGTTTAATAAATCAAGTTATCCTTGACAATTACTCGACCGGTTTCGCTGAAAATAGCACCGTTTATTCTCATTAGTGCTGGAAAGGTTTAGAGAGTAGTTTGAATGAAATTCGATGTATAAAACTGTTGCTTTAACGTTTTAAAATTAGTATGAAAAACATTGAACCCGCCTTGTTGTATTGAGATAAGCCACAGATTACATATTAAAAAGAAGAAGGTTTGTTTGGGTAAAATATTTTCAAGATGGAAACACAAGTAGGTACCTACTTAAGACCTTAATTTTATTTTTTTTATTTTTTATTGTATAATATTAATTATATACAGTGGGAACTTATACCCGCTAAGCCACTGCAAGTAGCTTGTCAGCAGGAGTTTATTTCAACAATATAATATAATACAACAATAAATTACAATCATCATACAAATGTAGGGCAAAAATTATTATATTTAGGCGCATGCATCTTGTGCTGTACATAAGTTGAGAAAAAAAAAATTAAAGAGAAAAAATAATGGTAAAAGCATTACAGATTTGTTATTGAGATACTAGAGTCCAATTTTATAACACCGATTTAAATAATATTATAAAAATGTTAATATCATAAAAAATATCAAACTTATAAAAGTACCAATATTATAAAAGTATCAATATTATAAAAATATCAATATTATAAAAACATCAATACTTTTAAAAATATCAACATTATAAAAACATTCATATTACAAAAATATAACTATTACGTAAATATCAGAAATATCAAAGCATCTGTAAGTATTAAATAGATTAAGAAATAAAAATTTAAAAGATATATACATAAAACAGCAGTACAGGTTGGTTACAATGAGGATAGACTTAAATATAATAGTAACACCGTAACAGTAAGTACACCAGATATCTAGGAGCTATACAACCAAGGAGACCGTCATATTTGTTACCATCAATACACAAGGTTACTTTCCAAAAGCCAACACTTTAACATCAGTGAGAATTTCATCATAGGACAATTGTTTTTAAATTCGTACGGCAATTTGTTAAATATAAATGGTACAACGTTGACCATATTTATTTTGAAATATTGGCACCATCATTCCTATATTTTGTGTGAAACGTGTATTGTGTACATGATCCACCACTGCCTTATACGGACTTTCAGATATATGTTGCAGTAGAATTTTATGCCACAAAAGACCACGAACAGGTAATACATTAATTGATTTGTACATGATATCAATGTCTCGCCTTTGCTTAAAAACTGTTTTACTTACTAACAATTTTACCATGGCGTTTTGAATCAGCTGTAAATGTTTTATGTTAGTCTTACAGGAGTGTCCCCAAGAAGTTATACCATACCTTATAGTCGATTCTGCTAGAGACAAATAAATTAGTTTCATAGTTTTTATAGGCACATATAATTTTACCTTGTGGAGTCTTCCTAAAATGGCTCGAAGTCGCTTACAGAGGTTGGAAATTTGTACGTCCCATTTCATATTACAATCCACCGTAACACCTAGATACACGTACTGGTCGACTAATTCGATACTTGTACACGCGCAGGGCTGTTTGGTATTATTGTGAATGCAATTAAATGAATGGGATATGATTACAGGTGCCTCGCTGTACCTTGCATGCGGGGATCTTATATGCATCAATTTCGTTTTTTTAGTTGTTTAGATATATCATATTTTGAAAAAAAAAACAAATGTTTGGAATGAAATAAAACTTTAAAATCAATGTTTCTTTATCGAAGGAAGCAATCACTTTGTGGCTTGACATTATAATTTAAATGAAAAATGTTTTTGTTTTAAGCCACTTTGTTTTATTTATTTATAGAATGTTTCTTTGTTTAGAGATAGTAATAATCGTAAAAGACATTACTTTTGCTGTCAAAATCAATTATGGCACACGAATGACAAGCCTGAATTCACAACTTCATAACTTCATTCCAAAAAAAAAGAGCTAGAATTGGATAATAATTATGGGACGATAGAGGGCGATTACCAACAATATCATATCAATGGGCGAGATTCTAATGAAACCATAGATAATACAAACAAATGCAAATAATCCATGGAAGCGAGTCAACTGTCGCTTAGCTGCGACCAAACCGCATGGACTCTCAAAGCGATGGAGCCAATGAAAATTATGCGTTTAGTATGTGGGTAAAAATTATGGGTGAAGGACGTTGGGGACACGCGTAATGGGTAATGAAACCCATACGTGTTTGCAGAGACCAACACTCCCAATAAATACAATCAAAGATACACCTGGCAGGGGTCGATTCTGATTCGTTGTGCTAACCTCTGGATCTGTCTTCAGCACGAAACTCAATGTCTCTCAGGGCCGGTTCTATACAGG
Source organism: Halesus radiatus (assembly GCA_022606495.2). Lineage (NCBI taxonomy): Eukaryota > Metazoa > Arthropoda > Insecta > Trichoptera > Limnephilidae > Halesus > Halesus radiatus. Next base: position 22,577 of record JAHDVE020010425.1, read on the forward strand.
CGCAATTGGAGCAGTCCGCTCCACTCGCTATCTTTCCTAGGCGTCAAGGAGATGAAAATATCTAACACCTAACATAGTGCCCTTGGGGTGATTTTACACAAAAACGGCGTTATACAAATCATCCAAATATTATTATTTACGGAGATCACTATCTAGACGTCTGTTAACTGTTATTTTTAATTTAATTTAATACCAGGCTTTACACGCACGTTTCGGAACGAGCGTTCTTCGCGCCGCTCCGGACCCAGAAAAGTCCCACAGTGGACTGAACTGCAAACCGTTACCTCATTTTAGTAGACTCTACTTTTCTGCACGCTTCCTGGAGCGTCGCTCGAGGGGCGCGCTCCGAATCTTAATAAAACTCATTTTTGCATCGGTTTTAACCGGCCACTTTCTTGATGTGAACATACGTGGACGTGACAACGAGACAGACACAAAAATAGAAGTGCAGAATGAGATCGGTATAGGCATAGGAACTGTGATAACTTCTAATGAAAAAGTGAGACGATGCTTTATGAATATTCATGTTGCTATCTCATTATTCCAGTAGTTTTGACCGGCCAAGAAACGTACATATAAAAAAGGAATAATTTTACTGGATACAGGTGGTATTAGTTCTGTCTGCAGCTCGCGTACGCATTTCTCCAGTATGTCAACAAATAGTATGGTTTTGGTCTTTGGTCTAATTTATATTCAGAATATTATATGTATATAATTATAAAAATAATCTTGTTCTAAAGTTTTTTTTTAAGCTTCACGTTTTGGATGTTTTATTAAAATTATGGGAATGGGAAAAATATGTTAAAAACTATGTGAAGAGATGCTGCAGGAGTTACTCCGTTCGGAGGACCGTTTTTAGTATTTTATATTTAAATACAGAATTTGCATCATAGTTTGATAGTAAATTTATCGTTGGGTTTTCGTGGCCGGGAAATCCGGCATAAAATGGTTCGGAGAGTGATTTAATTAGTTCCTTTATCAGAGGAATGTTTGTGACTTTGTGTAGAGTAGAGTGTAATAAGATTGTACATTGTACACGACTGGTTTTTTGTAAGCAATTTTCGTGTTATTTAGGTTTGACAAGGTACAAGACTAAGAGGCGAGAACATTGTGCTTGCGCCAGGCGCCGTTGGGCCCAGGGTCGGCCCTGATGTCTGTGAAAGCACTTGAAAATTTTATTTTCTGTTTGTTTAAATAGATGTAAGATATATCCATAAATTGTGTGTAAGTCGGGGGAGTGAACCATTTCAACCTTTTTAACCGGCATTCCAAAATCACATGATTTTGTGCGATAGAAACAGAAAGTTATCACCAAAAATGCGACAATAAAATTCCACTGTTAACGGTTGATGGCATGTGGCATGACATCTATGAAGATTCGAAAAATACCTTATTTGGTCCAGGGTCCAAACCCAAACCAGAAGTTTCCTCAAATCGCCAATAGAGAGAACTACTGTGGTGTGAATACTGTGAATGGTATATCTATGCTGTGGGTACTCTATTGGCACAAACATACATTTTCTCAGATTGAGTATTTTCACCCCAGATCATAGAATACGATTTCTATGATTTTCACATACTAGGGATAGCGTTAAAAATGTATCGAATCTATATATACAAAAATCAATGTAAGTTTGTTTGTTTGTCCTCGATTTTCGCGAAAATTACTTGACCGGTTTCGCTGAAAATAGCACAGTTTGTTTTTATTAGTGCCGGGAGGTTTAGAAAGTAGTTAGCCCATAGATATAACACTCTGGTTAGCCATAGATTGCATATTCAAAATAAGAAGGTTTTTTTGGGTAGAATATTTTCAAAATGGAAAACACGAGTAGGTACCTACTTAAGAACTTTATGCTTTAGATATATTTTGAAAAAATAACCGTTTTGGAATCGAATAAAATATTCAAATGAATGTTTCTTTATTTGGAGATAGTTACTTTCTCTGTCAAATCAATTATGACACCCTAATGACAAGCAAGAATTCACAACTTCATAACTTTATTCCAAAAATAAAAATCCCGAGCAAGGCCGGGTACACATCAGCCAGCATAAAGTAAAAAATTCTGATTTTGATCATCGTACTAAGAAGGTCCAAGTAATTTAAATATTTTCATTCGTAATTATTATTGTTTTTGAACACGATCTAAAACCGCTCATTTCCAAACGGTTCGATTTTGACTGCGACGTCATAACGCTAATAGCTGCTAAGACAGCTAGCTGTCACTGGGGACCTACCAACGTTCTCCGGTGTGACGTCACCAACGCCATCCGCACGAATAAAAACGAACACATCGTTTTGGCGGCAAATTCAAATTGGTTAATTTAAAATCAATAAAAAATATTTATTCGTCAACATAAAAATTAAATTAAAATGCCATTATTGTCGTAATTTATTGCGACAGCAAAAAAATAGTGAAGATATCCATTTAGAATAATTTTTACATATTTTGGTTTTTAAACGCCATTTTTTACATTACGTCCACACAGGAGGTCCCGAGGAAAATAATTTCCCTTGGGACCTATGTCATTTTTGAGGGTGCTGTGTGGAGGGTATTTTTGACTAGAGGAAGGAGTGAATATGTTCCGAGACATGCCGGGCTGTTATTACGAAACGATACATGAGAACGAGTCGTAGAAACGACCCGCTCTCATGTAACAATGTCAATCCTGTACAAATGTTGAGCGCGCTTTTGTCGTGTTTGACGACTATGCACCGGTGCCGAAGGGATCAATAACGCCAGTTCCTCAGAGCATCTTTCGTTGAAATACCGATAGAATAAAGACAGCATTCCCACCTGACGCCCGTGCTCTAAAGATTGCAGGTGTTGAAATAGGGGAATATATCAACGGACTGCCCATTTCTGCACAAAGTCAAGGGTTTTTGTCGGGTATTTCGGGGATCCAGACCAGAGTGGCTGCCAAATTCAACAGTGTCGCGCACTTACGATTTGTACAGGGTTAGGAATGGTGTACGATTAAAGTTTCTGCGGGCCCCGTACAGTACCTACGTAGATACATTTGTATGGGTTTAGGGAGGTACTAATAACGAAGTTATGAATAATTACAAGTAAGAAAGTAAGTACCCACCCTTCAGTTAGACCAGGCTACCCGTTGAAATTTGTCTTTGTTTTGTTTTGAACTTATTTAATTTCCTGAATATATGTGTCCATTAAAGTTACAACAATTACTTGCAAGATCGCTAGATGCTTTCAACTCGGACAATAAAGTAAGAACTTTCCCTAAAATAGACAAGTCTTTGTTTCTTCTAAGAATATCTGTGCTTTGACAAATAAATTAACGTAAAGTAACGGAGAAAGTTTTTAAATGCTTATTCTAGGTGCCTACCTTCAACAACAATGACTTCATTTACGATGTTTGGAAAGGCGTTTTACTCGGTTCTTTTTTATTACTTGCACATACGCTTCTACCGATATATCTATATATTCCCATAAACCGGGGGTTAGCTCGTCTTAAGACGTTTTCAGAACCAAAATGTAACATTGGTGACAAATCAATTTAGTTCGTTGGAAAATAATATTTATTTTCTTTTACAAATTTGTCAATGGAAATAGCATTGTGTTTGCTTGGTAAAGATATACATAAATCAATTTTTTTTAAATATTTTATATTTCAACGTCTGAGGCATATATTAAATGTCACAATCAGAATAACAAAAGTTGAACATAATATGTATGAGACGATGTATGAATGAGTGTGTGCAAAAGACGGGCTATGGGCTTCCAGACTGTATTGTTGTTGTAATAAATATTTTATTTTCTTTGCAAACAATAGGGACAGTGCACGACCAGCGAGGCTTTAAATGTGAATACAATCCTAATAGCCTCTTTTCAACATGACGAAAAAAGGAGTAAAGTCATATGTAGGTCACCTAATATTTATTTTTGGAATTTTCGATATCTATAATTTATTAAGAATATATTTCACAGAAAATCTAGTAAAATGTATGCAAAAGCCCATTCGTACAACTCAGGCCGCTAGAGGGCGCTAGTGTAGCATGTTGCCATCTCAATGTATGGTAAATGTCAAGAGCTCCCCGTATGTACGAGTATACTTCTACGGTACTTGTCCCAACCGTCTGAAGTCAGTGAGACATGGCAATATTATTATTATTTATTTATTTACGGATATTTCACCAGGGCCATCCTGAAATTATCTACCACTCTAGAATGTGCAGCAAATATTATACTCTATATTATTTTAATGAATAAATTTTGAAATAACACAAATTAATCAATGAAAATTATTTTCCCCTTCAGATTCGTAGCCGGGGATCGTAATCACTCGACATTTTCGAGAGTTTTACCTAAAAATCCATTACGTATTTCATATATAACTTAATAGCTTACAGTCTTAGAACTTCTGTCATTGGAAACCTAATACATTTTCCTAATTACTCGTGTGGAATTTATAGATAAATCGATCGTAGTATTTCTTGCGTTAGCAGACTACAACGTGTGTATCTTTGAGTGCCTAGTAAGATATACCTGTATTTATGTACAATAATTTGGCTATTTTGTCAGGCAGATTTATCATAATGTGAGATAAATTCATACTAAATATCTACCTATTTGTTGTACAATATTATTATAGTTTATTTAACGGGGAGAGGGACGTCGGAGAGTTATTATTTATAAATTCAAAATAATGATTGTATTATTACGCAATACGATAAACAAATGTTTTTAAACAGAAAAATATTTATTAAATATTTTATAAATTTACATAGGCTTAGCATTTATCAAAATCCAATCAGAAATATTACTTTTTTCTGACCGTTCCATTGTATGTTTTTAAATACGAATATGATTTTTAAAGTGGAGAAAAGTATGTTTAATAATTAGTCGTTGCGTTTTTGTAAATAAACGTAACCAAAAATTTGTAATCCGCATTACAAAAAAAAAACATTGTTTTTTGTAATTAATAAATAATAACTCTCCGACGTTCCTCTCCCCCTTAAAGATACATTTTGTAATAATTTTGTAAATCGCGCTATACCATCGCCATGTCACGCGTCGGTTTGTCGGTAATGCAGGAATCAGTAGTCAGACCAAGACGCTTGGAATTTTGGAAAGCTGTGGCCGGCTGTCAAACTTCTGTAAAAATAATAAATAATATTAGTTTCAAAACAAAATATTCCGGATATCTTATACAGAGTTCTGATTTTGATATTATAGAAAATAAAAATATTACTCGACTTGCTTCTATATTTCCTAAGTGTTAACCATGGACAGTGAGTTTCGTTTTATTTCATCGTTTTGTTTTCTCCATTTAACCTAAGTTTTCAATTTGTTACTATTATTTTTCAAATCATAGCCGTCATGAAAAATCAATTGGGGTGAATTTCAGTATTCACGTTTAGTTCGAATTTTTTTTCATATCATAACCGTCTTATAAAGTCAATTGGACTGAACTTGAGTATTGACATTCAGTTCGAACTTATTTTGCGCGCTCAAAATGTTATTTATTGATATAATCATTTGGCTTTTATATAGCGTCATTTTTGTGGTGTATCACGTCAAGGATGTGTGTTATACTCTAAAATTCTATGAAACATGAATGTAGTTTTTGAAATAATCTTTTGTTATTTTTTAGTTGACGAGCAAGTATTGCAAATGACTGCTCCGCAAGAGACTGAGCCCAGTAGTAATGTCGAGACTCCAGAAACAGAACCATTACCGCAAGAATCTGTAGAACCAGCAGAACCCGTAGAACCTTCCGAATCTCTAGATCCCGCAGAATCTCTAGACCCTGCAGAATCTGTTGAACCTCAGGAGACGGAAGGAACTGGTGAAGTCCAGGAGCCTCCAGCAGAAGTATTTGAAGGAAACAGCATCCAGGAAACAGAAGGAATACCGCCAGCTCCAATTCCCGCCGCCAGCAAGCCGGAAGAGTTCTCCGTTGAAAAAGTCCTCGATCGCAGAATCAGAAATAGTCGTGTTGAATATTTGCTCAAGTGGAAAGGATACTCGGAGTGAGTTTTTCAAAGACTTATACCTTATTTTATATTTTACAATGTACGCATTCTAATTCTTGAATATTCCAGTTTAACGGCGTACTTCAGTTTCAAACATTTTCAATGCCACCGCTACATTTTCTTACACCGGATTAATATTGTTATAAGCATTGCATTCTGCATTGAACTCCTAACCTCAATCTTACCGCTGTACGTTTTCTGCATGCTTACAAAGACGCCTCAGGCAAATGTTCTACAGGTATTTTAATGGAAGATGCTCCGAGGAACTAGCGTCATTGATCCCTTCGGCACCGGTGCATAGTCGGGAAACACGCCAAACGCGCGCCCAACATTTGCACACGGTTGACATTTGTCACATGAGAACGGGTCGCTTCTACGACTCGTTCTTGTGTTCAACAGCTTGGCTGTGGAATGATCTGCCGACCTCTGTGTTTCCTCCATCCTATAACATGGGTCTCTTCAAGACCCAAGTTCACTCCTTCCTATCCTCTAAAAGATCCTCCACACAGCATCCCCAAAGATGATATAGGCCTTGAGGAAAATTATTTCCTCCTTGGTCTCCTGTGTGGAGTTACTGTAAAAAAAAAAAAAAAATAACAAATGATTAAAAAAAAATAACCTTTTGTTAAACTTTCGTCACACAACACATAAAAACTAATTTGAAAACATATGATATGCCAATGGAGTAAACATCAACGTTCGAAATATGGGCAATTAACATGAAGCGCATTGATCCCCGATCTCCAATGATAACTACAAAATGCCTGAATGTCTGAACATGTCATTCTGAAAAAGACAGAAAAAGCAATGGTGTAACCTTTTGTCTCTTACCATAACCAATATTCAAGTAAATTGGCTTTTTTATGTTAAACAACTCAAAGAGCACTTGAAGTTGGCTAAGTTGAAGCAACTTGAAGTTGAATCGGTAAGGTAAATGCTCCGAGCCATGGCGCCGCAGTCAGCCGTGCTGCGATTCCGTATGTTGAGTTCATTCGCGGTCGGAATGATTCGGGTGACATCGACATCACCCCCCTCCTCCCTACCTCACATACGGGAACAATCTTTTATGCTGATTTTGCAAGGAACATAGAATCTACATACCTCAATGTATTAAAATATTTTTTTTTGTTTTTATTTTTTTTAAAGAAAAACATACATTCTCTTCTGGTAGATTGGCCTGGGTGAGATCGCCTTCTTTTCTTTCTAATTGGTTATTTTTACTTCCAGTGAAGACAACACTTGGGAGCCAGAAGACAACTTGGACTGTCCGGAATTAATATCTGCCTACGAAGAGGCAAGAACCAAACGAGAAGCCTTGGAAAAAAAAGAAAGAAGAAAAAGGGCTCATATTCCATTGTCTGATGCAACTCCCGAGAAATTCAAGAAGAACAAATCCATTGAGGTACGTCGACAATTAGTAAACAGGCGTTCCATTTGATAGATTTGCCTATCTTAACAAACGGATTGCAATCTTTGGAGCACGGACGTCAGGTGGGAATACTAACCTTGTTCTACCGGCATTTTAATGAAAGATGCTCTGAGGAACTATCGTCATTGATTCTTTTCGGCACCGGTTCACAGTCGGGAAACACGCCAAATACACACCCAACCGCACACGGTTGACATTTGTCACATGAGAACGGGTCGCTTCTACGACTCGTTCTTGGGTTCAACAGCTCAGCTGTGGAATGATCTGCCGGCCTCTGTGATTCCTCCCTCCTACAACATGGGTCTCTTCAAGACCCAGGTCCACTCCTTCCTATCCTCTAAAAGACCCTCCACACAGCATCCCCAAAGAAGATATAGGGCTTGAGGGAAATTATTTCCCTCGGGGCCTCCTGTGTGGAATTGTTGTAAAAAAAAAATTAGGAAATAATATGTATTTTTTAAAATAATACCTACCTGGTAAACCAGGGTACAATTTTTTAAATAAAGTACTAGCTGAAATACCCGGGGTCGCCGGGGTCAGGGTCAGCTCGGGGTTATGAATGGAAGTGTTGAGGTTGTGATGTGTTACCCCTACTCCTAACCCCACCCAGTAATTTTCTTCTTATTTTGAACGACAAGTGTGCAAAATTTCTTCAAGAATTACCAAAATTCTGCTTTAGGGGGGAAATGGGGGATGGAGGTGGTTTTTCGAAATCTCATGTAGACAGTGACCTTCTTGTTTTCAAGTGTGCAAAATGTCATCAAGCTCAAAATAAAACTGTAGATTTGAATAAAAAACAAACAAACAGACACTCTTCTTTATATATATATATATATATAGAAGATAGATAGCTCAGTTAGTAGCCGAGTGAACAAATGCGTCAGGTTTCCATACAGGCGTCGCAGTTTCGATCTTCTGCTAGCTTAGTCCTCTATCATTGCACTAGCAACATTTTCCACTTACAATGATGGAAGTAGGAGAAATTCACATATTATCAGGTTGGCGCTAACAAAAAGTAGCCCAAAGAAGCGAAGCTAACAGTCCACAATGGAGTGCTGATACTAACCCTAAAATATGGCAGTGAGGCATGGAACTGGCAGAGGAATGATGAAAGTAAACTGAATGCTGTAGAGATGAGGTATCTAAGACGAATGTGTGTAAAACCATGCATGATTGTGTGAAAAATGTTGAGATTTGTAAAAAATGCACGGGTGATATAAGTTTAATGAGTAAGATTAAGAAAGGGACCCTTGGATGATTTGGCCATGTAGAGCGAATGAACGAAGAAAGGAATGTAAGGAGAATTTGTGACGCGAATGTGAATGGAAGAAGAAGCTGGGGACGCCCGAGGAAGACATGGCACGATTAAGTGAATCAAATACTTGAGTCGAGCCATGTCAGAAGACGAAATAATAGAAGAGAAATTATGAGACGATATATGAATGTGAATGAAGCAAGAAGTGTATGCCAAGATCGAGTCGTTTGGCGGTCTGTCCTCTCTGCCTATCCCTGCGGAGAAAAACAGCGTGATAGTTAGTTAGTTATCAGGTTATTCATAAACCGGAAATGTTTTATAACAAACCTAAATATTATTTGAACATATTAGGATTAAATATGACATACTGTTCATATATTTTAATAATCTTACAGATTATGAGGAAAAAATTCAATAAGGAAAAGAGCACACCTCTAGATGGAAATATTTTACAAAGATAACCTGGCGAATATACTGATTCAACTGTAGATTTTTTTTTATTATTTTTCGTTTTTTTAGAAACACAAACAAAATATTTACATAAAAGTATCATATATATAATCAGTGTGTAACTATCTCTAATAAATGTGTTTACCAAGTGTGAGGTGTATGCAATGAAGTTTAAGAATTATTTAGTTACAAATTGTATTTACCTATTACAAAGTTTATTTACCTATCTCACAGTAAAACACGATAGTGCAATAACGATGTTTTTTATTTGCATGATGGCCAAACAAACGAAGATGTTAAAATGTTAAAGACAAAATAATGTCACAAAAAAAACTTTCAATGATTTTACTTGCTTTAAATTTAGTATTATATTTAGAATAGATGATTCTGATTTCCTATATAAATTCTATTTCGTTCTATCAAAACGTATTTAGAAAAATATTTTAGAAAAATTCTTCCAGATGGTTTTTTATGGAATCTATAATGGGTTGTTTTGTTGTTTTGTTGTTTTTTTTATTTATTTATTTATTGTAACTTTCTCGCCACACCAAACTATTTTACACATTAAACAACAAAACAAACGCTCCAGCAAATTCACCAATTTCCCGTGTTCTTCAAACATTTAATAATCTCTATCCCAACCTAAATCTAAACATATTTTTTGACTCCCTACCGTCATTTAAGAAAAATATTACTCGTAACACCGATGCGCAATCACAACTCTCCAGTACATAGCACTATTCAGACACATAGGTACACATACACGCTCACACACACACACACACACACACACACACACACACACACGCATACACACACACACACACACACATGTATTTTACAAACTATTTAAGGGCATTCTTTGTCATGAAAAATGTAACCTTATCAGAAAAAAGTAGTTCTTGTATCTGATAAGGGACCCACGATTCTTACTTTGGTAGGTAAATAATATTTCATTTACTTCTATTTTATTTTTACTATGAATTATTTTGTAATTACAGGAAGATGTAAAGCCCCGAGGTTTTGATCGAGCATTGGAGCCAGAGAAAATTGTTGGGGCCAGCGATATTACCGGGGAGCTGATGTTCTTGATCAAATGGTGAATCCTCGAGAACCCTAAACTTAAGGCTTATATTTCGGCAATGTGCATAACGTTGAACAGGAAAATACCTCCCATGTGGTTGACTTTACGTAAATTAGTTAATAAATAATATTTGTAAAATCACACAAAATGTTATTTGTAAAAGTTGGAAGGTTTTTTATTTGAGAACATATCTTGTTGCTTCTAAAACTACAATGCGAATTTATGTTTTAAAAAACAATCCATAACTCTCAAAAATCGGTTTTTACTTCCTCCTGAATAACGTTTTTAACACATGGGAGGTATTTTTCCGTTGATGACCATATAATCCAATGTCTTAAGTCGGGTCTCCTGTGCTTGTTTTTTCAAAACTTTACAAAACAACAAAACATTAGGGTTCGGCCATACGCATTTGTCTATGCACACACATTTTGCTTTCCGTGGCTGATGGAAAACATTAGCAGGAGACCCACCTTAATAATGATAAATGTAAAATTTATTCCTGTTAATAATTTCTTCTCATTGTGTTGCACCTATGTTAATAGATTTGTATTGATATGATTGCTTCTATTTTTCGTCAAAAGGTTTTATAATTCATTTATAAAATTAAAGTATCATACGAATATCCATTAATTGAATTATCATAATCTTGGGATTGGGTATAGTTTGAACCATAGTAATTACAATTGTAATTGTAAGTTCAAATCATTTCATCACTAGTTCAAAATAAGCCATTTATAATATCGTATGGATTCTTATGATATCAAAATTACTCCACCGTTATGTTTATCTTTTCTTATTTTAAGTTCTTTTTCCATTAACAAAATTCTCAAAAAAATATATAAATCAAACAGTAGGTTTACTTTATTTTTAGGAATGAATCATTTACAATTTCCAGGTTTGACTGCGACGAACTAGACCTGATATCCTCCAAGATAGTGAACCAGCGTGCGCCCGAGTTTGTCATCGGCTACTACGAGGAGAGGCTGGGCTGGGGCCGCGTGAGGCCGGGGGCCCGCGTGCCCCGGGACCTGCCCGAGCTGCCTGAAGTGCCGGAGCCACCCGTAGTCAACCCCGTGATCAGGAGTATCAAAAAGGACATTGGCGCGGCAGACATTGAAGTTAGTTTTTTTTTTTTAGAAAGGAGCAGTTCAAAAGTTCAGTTGAGAGGCTATTTTAAATAAGCCCTATTCTTCTGAGCTTCTTCAGATTTTATTCAATTCCTCTCTAAACAAAATCTTTGGGAAATTTCCTTTAGTGATGGTGATGGTCATCAAAATTTGATTGACTATTCCTTCATCTCAAACCAGCCACATTTTTTTGGAAAAGTTTTTTCATACCACATTAAGCATGCTTAGACATTATATTTTTGTTGGTAGACTTATTCGAAGCTTTCAGCAGTAGCGGATCGTGACTTTTGAGTGTTCTAGAGTGCTAATATTGCAAAAAACGACATTATTGATTTTTTTTTTCCAAAAGCTCAATTTCTTGTATGAAGATTTTCAGTTATGTAGGTGAGGCAGTGCCCCGAACTGAAAAAAATTTAATTTTTGAAAAAAAAAAAACATTTTCGTTTACATCATCAGTGTTTCATCTTTCAATCTTAGCACTCTAGCACAACATCCAACGCCATTGATGAATATTTGTGAAAAGAGGATATAATATATATTAATATTATTCAAAGCGACGCATCGCAGTCAATTGACTATGGACCTATTGTTTTAGCAGTATTGGCACCAAATAAATAAAAACATACAACCGTTTGTATTTGGTGAATGATATTATGCATAATTCATAATGGTTTTTTTGTTAAGTGCCTTCCCACTAGAAACCTTTGGGAATTTTCCTATCTGATTAGCCGATACAAACTGCCTAAAGCGATTCTACCGGTGACAAATAAAATAACATCCCAGCGGTTGCGGCTCCCTAATATTATTATGATCCTTACTTATTATTTTTGGTAGTATTCGCATCAATGTCAACAATATTCTCAATAGTTGAAAATCACCAATGATAGCAGCCGTTAATGTTTTTTACGAATTGTCGTTAACGCCCACCACTAAACCCACAATTTTGTATTCACTTTTAGTCTCATTATCTGTGTCCCATTACAGAAAACTAACCCCCAAAAGTAATGAGGGGCTACTTACTGCATTCCTTATCACCGCGATAAAGTCGTCAGGTCAATTCGATTAATTTTTTATACTTGATACCGTGCAATAGTCCTTTGTTCCATATATTTGAAACTCCAATATTTTCCTGTAATGCTTTTTTCATATTTAATACTTACTGTGTTGATATTTTTTTAGGATAGCATTGAAGCCGAAGTAGCGCAACTTGTAGGGCACATAGAAGAACCCGAGAAGACGACGGAACCTGATTTCACACCGATCATTGCTAAGACAGAGTCTATCGGAGATACCAGTCTGCCGATTGAAACGTCAATGGACACATCAGTTGATACAACTATGAATACATCGATGGATACGACTATAGACACAACTATGAACGCTACTATGGATGCAACGTCTACTGATATTCCATGATGGATCAATCTATCGCGGATTAAAAACAGTGTGCGTACAATATTATTATGACTACCAACACGATATTTGGTATGATACATTTAAATATTGAAAGTTTAAAATAAGTTAAGATATTGTATTTCCATAAGTGTGCAATCCGTAGATGCTGTAAAACTGCAGGCCCAAAAAAAGTGAGATAAATACAATTTTCGGAATAACAATTTTAAATAGGGACAGTCAAAAGATGGTTATGGCGATGGAATGTATCTTTGCTCAATACATTAAACAAAGCGAGATGTGTCCACGATGACTCACAGCTATGTATAGACTGATTCCACGTGTGTGCAAATCCTTCTTCTTCATTGTAAAATTTCCGAGAAAATGTTCGAATTCTGAATTTCAATTGAGAAAATTTATAATAAGTTACATTAGTATGAAATTGATAAAAATGAGGGAATTCAATAAGGTCTCAGTAGCTCAATTGGTAGAGATGTTACTCCCAGATAGATTACAGGTTCTGAGTTCGAGTCTCAGTTGTGACCATATCATTTTATTTTGTGTCTTCTTCCATTTCATATTTTCATTGAGAGTTATTCATATTAATTTCAATAATTAATATCACAATAAAATTAATTAATTATGATTTAAAGTTACATTCCTTCGATTGATTCACAAATACCTTTCTTTATTACATTAAAAAAAATTGGCCTAATCATCATTTATTTATGACATCTTCAGGGCGCTTTAAAGAAATACAAATTATAAATTAATATAAATATTTTATACAATATTTTAATTTCTATCAACTAATTGCATTTCTTTGTTTTACATTATCTAGACCATAGGTTCCCAAACTTTTTTTTCCCTGTGGAGAACCCCTTTGCCATTCTTTTGATTTTCCGTGAACCCCCTAGGTTGTCTGTCCAAAACTTCGGTACGATACTGAACAAACCCCCTTTTTTCTCCCTGGAACCCGTACAAATCTATAAAGCCCCCAGGGGTCTACGGAATACTTTGGGAAACCCATGATCTAGACAATATTCTAATGTTGTTAGCCGTTTGATGTTGACTATGGTTAATAGTTTACATGTAATCTGTTAGATGGACAGAGAGACAAGCATTAAATATTATTGTATGTATATATACATATGTACAACTTGTTTTTGAAACACAATTCCTTCACTAGATGTTATTTACTGATGAATTCCATGAAATATATTAATTTTATTTATGAGTATGTATTGTGTTTCATTTGTAAAACTCTTTAATTTAATCTTCTTTTATCTTCTCTTCTTCTATATATCTTCTGCTATTATATAAAGAAGAATGTCCCGGGCAGTGTGTTTGTTTTATATATATATAAATCTACAGGTTTATTCCTAGCTTGATGAAATTTTGCACAGTTAGCCTACGAAACAAGAGGAAGGTCACTGTCTATATGAGATTTCGAAAAACCACCCTTAAAGCCAAATTTTGGTATTTGATGAAATTTTGCACACTTGACATTCAAAATAAAAAGAAAATCAGTCTACTTCTGAATTTGAAAAAAAAAACACCCATATCCCCCTTTTAAGCAGAATTTTGGTGTTTCTTGATATTTCGCACAGTGAATCGTTTTAACTCTGAACTAAATGACTTATTACTAAAACCGCCAGATGGCGCCGTTTGCGTTTAATATTTAGAAAAGTGTCAACAGTAATGAAGATTCCAGAACATTTGACTTCTTACTAAAACTGCCATTCGTTCCTTTAATATTTATAAAAGTGTCAAAATAATGTAGAAGATTTCACAACAGTGTTAACGACATATATTATATAAAGAAGAATGTCTCGGGTCCCGGGCAGGCAGTGTTTGTTTGTTTTGTATACAAATCTAGTTTTATTCCGAGCTTGATGAAAGTTTGCACCTTGACTTTCAAAACAAGAGGAAGGTCTAAATGAGATTTCGAAAAACCACCCCCTTTCAAGCAGAATTTTGGTACTTTTTGGTGAAACTTTGAACACTTGAAAAAATTCTGGGTAGGGGTAGCAGATCACAACCTTAAAACTTTACTCCAAACCATTCTTAACCCCGGGCAACGCTGGGTACTTCAGCTAGTACTAAATAAAACATTAATTTTTGTAATTATGAAGTTTGCTAAATAAATTAAAATAAATAATAATAAATGAATAGGAAAAAAAACATAATATATACATGCTTTTTTTTTCTTTATATTTAACCAAAATACTTTGTACAAACAAATTATACGAGTAATCAATAACAGTATATACAATATTATTTGCTTTATGTGATTTTTATGTTATTTTGAGATGTGTTGTATGTAATGGGTATTTACGAATTCTCAGTCTCTTTGAATCTGGAAAGAAAAACAAATTAATTAATAATTGTTAGCAAGCTTGCCGATTTGCAATGGGACATTCAAATTGAAATATATGTGGTAATTTATATACTGATCGATAAGGAGGTCTACATAGCTCCCGTAAGCACTCGGCCATAGGCCCATTGTTATCTCCCATATTTTACCTTGTTCTCCTGACAGCCCCATCGCAACCAGGGTTGTCATTGCGTATTCAGCTATGTCTCCCGATTCCACAATGTATAAATACCATAGTTGAATTAGAGTTTGCTCATCATCTTCACATATCCTATATTGAGCAACTAACTTAACCTTTATGTACCTGAAGGTAAAAATTTAACATACAATCCAGGGGTCACTAGGGTCCCCCATAAAATTGCAAAACGACCGTGACTCTTAATTTTCCTTTTACTCTATCCAGTAATAACATTAGTTACTATCGTTTTAACTGAACATCGACCATCTTCAGCCAGCAGTCAATCATAAGCAGCAAATAATGCAAAACAGTATAAAAGATAGTACGAAAGCGAGTGTGACTCATATATAATTGTAGTCCTTTCCAGTACAACGCATCTTTTATGACCGCACTCGCGGCTTATTCGCAGAGAGGAAATTTTAAAAAAATAGTAGGGATACAACCAGGGAAGTCACGCATCATGGGGGGGGGAGAGTAATTTCATCGGAATTTGATAGATATAAATGTCTTAAAACACAGTAACAGGTTAATTATTAAAATTATAGATTATGTGATGTAAAAAACAACTTAGATATCGCCCAAAACTCTCGTTTGGGGTAAGTGTATTACCCCCCTTCGGAAAGGGAGTGAATAAATAAAACAATACTCACTTGCACTTGGTGCACGTATAGAAGACTGTTTGTCCTTCATCCGCTGATCTCAATTGTAAAGTCGCATAGGACATTCTTTCGTTACCGCATTTTGGACATCTTCTCTCCACTACTGGTCCCTCTTCCTCTTCTGTTTCTCTCTTTACATTCTTTGATTTGGCTACTTTGTCTTTATCTGTCGCGTTGAAATGTATTGTGTATTTTACTTTCATATCTCCAAATACTGCAAAAAAAATCCACAGTATAATGACACCTACGTTTCACATGTATTTGCCAATCAGCCAACTATGAAGTTCTGTTATAACCTCTCTTTCTGTTATGTGTATGGTTTATGAGAGAGGGAGAAGTTGCAAGAAATCTATCAGTAGTATGCCTCTAGCTCACATGAATGCATGCAAGAATAGAGTTAAGGGTTACCAAGCCCCTGTGTGCATTTACACCCTACATTAGTGACTGCCATAATAATTTGGTTTTGTCTACAGAAATAAATCATGAACAATGTAAGAATACCATTAATAAATTTCATAGTGGAACAGATGGATATTGACTTTAAGGAGGTAAGTAGTATAATTTATAACACGTGACACTTTGTTTTGTAATAGTAGATGCACAAACAAAACAAAAAATACTATCAACAGAAGGTTTGTATAATAAATACTATCTTCGGGTGAATGAGGTTTAGGATTTTTTTTTAAATCAATGAAATAGTTACCTTCTGGACCATAGTTTTCTTTGCAATTATAGCAACTAATACCGCCCGTAGCCTTCAATAAGGGCAATATTGTGCCGCATTTGGGGCAAAATCCAGGAACAGCCTCGAATGTATTATGAAAATGTTCCATTTTTTATATTGCGTTAAAATTTTGTTTAAAATATTTTTTTAATTGGGAACGTTACAAAAATAATAATAAAATTATGAGACAAAAGCTGTCGGTAAATATAATTATACTATAAAATCTAGGTTATTGTTATTCAGAAGTTTCAGACAGTTGAATCACGCGAAGTTAGCCGCGTTCCATTTTATGGGTACTCGAGCCCATAGATATACCATTCACCTCGAGCCTGTCAAAGAAATAGGTCGCGATTTTACAGTACTTAACTATAGCAAAAGCAAAATTCGCATGTCAAACTTCTTGCAGCAATTTTTCAGCTTCCTACTTGGGTGGGTTCAATAATATATTATATTCGATGTAGTACAAAAAGTTACGAACTAAAATCACTATATTATGTATTACAATAAGTCGTTTATTCTTCAAAACGGAACAATGGGGGTTTAGTCATAAATTTAAGTTAATCTTAACAAAATACACAAAAGGATTAAGTGCTTGATTCTACGTGCGAGTTTTTATTTTTAAAATTAGAGATTCAATTTGCTTAATTCGACCGGAAAGTCTTTAATTCTTAACATCAGAGATTCACTAGCTTAATTCTACGGGTGAGTTTTTATTTAGCTAGAGATTCAATTTGCTTCTACGGAAATGTCTTTAAACCTCAATATTAGAGATTCACTAGCTTAATTATACGAGAATGTTTTTAGTCTTCACTCTTCAGGTCTTAAATGTTACGTAGTCTTAGATTTTACTGAGCGATGGGAAGGGAGAATTACAACAAGAGTTCAAAAGCACTTCTCTTTTCGATGACTATCCATTGTTCAGCGTTCAGGGTTCAGAGTCCTCGCATCTCTGTGGCTGGTCTCCGAAAGGCGGAGACCAGTAATTTTCTGGGTGGAAGTCTGCAGCAACTATGGTCAGAGGGCCTGGGTGCCTTTTGTAAGGGTGAAGATGGGTGGTTTCGTGGGCAGAAGCGTAACGGCAATTATCTCAGAGGCCCTAGAGTGGTAGCGATGGCCCGAATCGATTAATATCATATAATCATGTTATCGATTATTTTAAAAAATTTCCCTCCTCCCCCTATGCATAAAATTTAGCTCCTGGCCTAAGCTATTGCTCTCGCTGGCGTTAAACTCCGAGCGAAATATTCAAAACATTGATATGACGGTGCGTCGGGCAATTGGTATTATTCTAGGAATAACGCAAAAAGGGAGGAATATAAATGCGATCTTAGGTAGTTACAAGTAATTTATTTTGATAGTCGTGGGGTTAGTCTTAAAATTAGAGTAAAACTTAATTAGACATAATAAATTTAATAAAACTAGATACGCAATTACTTAATTCTACTGTTAAAGTCTTTGTACTTAAAATTAGAGGTTCACTGACTTAGGTAATTACTTAATTCTACTGTTAAAGTCTTTGTAGTTAAAATTAGAGGTTCACTGGCTGACATTGTGGGAGGAATTATGATTAGAGTCAGGCACTTCCCTTTTTGGTGATGGATGTCCAGGGTCCAGTGGCTGCGTTGTATGTAGAGTCCTCGCGTTCGCACTACGTATTCGTGTACCTCCGGATCGGGAGTAGGTGCAACGCGGCGATAATCAGAGGCCTGGGCGGTCTCCGATGTTGATCTCCGAAGGGCGAAGATCAGTTACTTCCTTCTGGGATGGAAGCGTAGAATTCGTAGAGCATAGAGGACCTGGGCGGCCTCTCCAAGGAGCGAGAATAGGAACCTTCCTGGGTGGAAGGTTTCACTTGGCTGTGTGTCCTGGGCGGACTACTGCAACCGACTCTCCGTCCTGGGCGGACTCTTGCAATGACTCGTGCTTCCTCGGTGGAAGCTTTCACTCGACTCTCCGTCCTGGGCGGACTCTGGCAATCGACTGACTCCTAGAGCCCACTGTCCTTCTGTCTACCTGTCTACCTGTATTGTTCAGCGGTCGTTCCATCCGCGGCTCAATTCCCTTGAGGGGATTATTGCCGTCCCATAAAATCACAAAGGAATTGCGGAATTTCCCAAAATAGCAGTTAAGATTATATTATTTTAGTTACGATTTTTCCTAACAATAGGTTCGGCTAGCCTTTGTACTAAATTCATTTTATGGCCGGTCTAATCTGGGAATTCCTATTATTTAAAATGCACATTTTAAATCTAAAGATTTCGGTGAATTCGGTCAATTATTTTAGGTGATTACAAAAGGCTATATCAACATCATGTAATCATTTTGAAGTTTCGAAATAGCACATTGCGATTATTGCATTACTAGTCACAAAGTTGTATATATATTATCTATGGTGGTCAATCGGTGAAGAAAAGAAAACGTCAAGTATTATTGATATTGACAGAAGAAAGTGATTGTTTCGACCAACACGTGTTTCAATATGTAAATTGAAGCCGAAACTATGACAGAAAAAGTTTATTTGGGTTTTGAAGACGAAAGTATTCTAGAAAAGCACGAGAACGATGTCACTTGCACAACTAATAAATTTGGAGGAGAACCGGTATGTCAAAAAATTCTCATTTTTATTGTCTTTTTTGACCATATTGTCATTTTGATGATGTACCCATTTGAAAACAGCAATGAAATCATGACTTATATCTTAATAAACTTTAACGTGTCACGAAAATAATAAAAACGACCATAATAATATCACGGCACCTCTTTTTATTCCATCGACCGAAATGTCAACAAAGTTTCTGCAAAATTTGCAAAAGATGAAAGCACTCGTTTATTACGCTTCTTAAAAATATGTAATAACGCCCGGAAACATTGCAGCCTTGCAAAATTTATTTAGTGTTGTAGAAATAACGAATAACACAATTGTTGTAATTTCAATGTCGTCAATAAAAAAAAAACTCCCTTTCGTTTCGCACTATTTTGAA
>JAHDVE020010426.1:0-89463 GCA_022606495.2 Halesus radiatus
GTCTCCCACCCCTCCAGCCCTGTTCGTAGATCGGCCATACGTCTGGTACAAAGATAATATTCTGTTTATTCCAGTGGCGTGCATTGCTCCTTGACTAAGGGTAGGTTCTAGGTTTTCAGGTGTTGATTATTAATTATTATTCACCACTCCATAACGTATCAACGAAAAAGGGCTCAAGGCATAATACATCTAATAATTAGAAATTTACTAAGTAGAAATAATTTTTTACGGTAGAACAATCATTACATAAGAAATTTCTGGATTTTTTAAAAGAAAACTTAAGATAAATGTAGGCACAGTTTTCAACCTTGTGCTGCACACCACTGGTTTATACTATTGTGCGAACATAGATTTTAATTATCCTTTTAAGGGCCAGCGCTCAAAAATGGTCCTAAACATCACTTTGTGGGTTGCTAACTCAAGCAATACTACGAACAATTTATTTGTAAATTCTGTACGGGTAGTTACGAAAATGTATAAGGTTTCAGAAGACAAAAATCCTCAAACTGTAATCTTTTAAAATCTATGAAATAATACTAAAATGTCTATTTTGAAAACCAGCGACGTCATTTTTTAACGTTTTAACTAAAATTCCTGTAACTTAAAAGAGTAAATTGTTTGAATTTTGTTTTTTTTTTTGAAACCTCATACATTTTCTACCCGTATAGAATTTACAGGTAAATCATTGGTAGCATTTCTTGCGTTAGCAGACTACGAAGTTTGAATTTTTGGGTGCTGACTGTTAATTTGTCCGGATATTCCCGTGGCGTTTGCAAATATGTAGCATTTCTTGCGTTAGCAGACTACAAAGTTTGAATTTTTGGGTGCTGACTGTTAATTTGTCCGGATATTCCCGTGGCGTTTGCAAATATGTAAATATGTACTAGTTTCCTTCATTTACGTAGCTATTTTAACGTTTTTTTCTTTTAATTAGCTTTGTGAAGCGATTTTGAAAGTGATAATTTACAAAAAGGCGACACCTACTTAACTCTCAAGGACATATTAAAACAACAAAGATAATTCAACGGACTTTCGTGCAATTTTCCAACTTTCAACATCGAATTCAGCGGAAAAAATAATTGAAAATACTTTTCAGATTGAAGATAAAATGAGTGATATTATTCATGTTATGATTAGTACTCGTATATGAGAAAAACTTTTTTTAGCGTTACAAGTTTTTAATGATGTGAGTAGCGGATATTTGCATATTATATTGTTCAGGTAACTAATGACTTTTACATTGATAGCTTTCCCCTTTGCATCAAAGTAGGCATATTATTCAGTACGAACAAAAAAATGCAATGTGAATCCAATGCACATGTTCTTTAAATCGTGATATTTAAAAACTTCATCTGTTTTATTGCGGTTCCTACAGTGTATTTAAAAGCATTTTTAATCGGGGCAGTCATTATTCAGTTGCTTCGTAATATCTACTCGTAAAACGTGAAATCGATGGGATTAATTTTTTTTTACACAAAAAAAATAGGTAGTCCCACAAAGTTGTCACATGGTAGGTTGTCTGCAGGTTCAACCATATCAATTTATCTTACTATTTTTTAACGTAAATATGTATTTTTTTCATTTATCTAAACTATTATATGAATTTAGTTACTTCCGATTTCTATAATTTATTTTTTATTGTTTTTATCTGAACAATGGGTTATTTTTATAGTTTTCTTGTCCACACACTCACAGTATTAACATGCATCATGTGTCTTTTCAATGAGGGAAAAGGTTTTTTTTTAAATCCAACTTCATTTAAACTTAATAAAATAGAATTGTCTGATAACAACAATGAACCTACTGACGGCGAGAATAAGTACAGATTGGAAAACAAAAGAGTAAACCATTGCCATTAAACTATGGCGTCCCCCATGGAAGTGTATTGGGACCGATTTTATTTTTTATCCATAAAAATGCTACCCCTAACCTTCCCATTAGAGACAACACAATCAGTTTTGCTGATGATACCGTAATATTATTTAAAAAAGAAAACCGGACGGAAACATTTTATGTGGCCGAACAAGGGTTTAATGGACTTCAAAATTGTCCGAGAATAGACTCGCTTACCATTAATGTAATCAAACTAAATATTTAACAATTTCAATGAACTCGAGAAGCCAACCAGAAAAAAAATTCATCTAAAATTACACGAGTATCAAAGAAATAATAAATGTCACTGACCCATTATAACAAAATCACAAAGCATAAAATATCTCGGAGTAGTAATTTATGAAAATCTTAGATGGGACCTACACATTAAAGGTATTACGGAACAGCTCACAAGTCTTAAAATGTTGCAAATAAAAAGGATATGACTACTACGTATTACGTTACTCTCGAATCGAACATGGAATTATAGGATGGATACCCATACTCCAAGTACCCATGAGAACGACTTCGATAGAAATTTTCAAAAGTTTTGACTTACCGAATGTACTACAAATATGTGCAAAAAATGTGTTATTGAAACTATTAAAAAAATACGGAACCCCCCACTATATCACGCATTCATGACATTAGATCGAATCAAAATGACATCAAAAACATTCCATGTTATGAAACTACTTTTGGACAAAGAAACTACTTATATTTTGCAAACAAAACTCCACAACATCCTTCTCCCAGATATAAAAGGAATAGAAAAGATTAATGAGTACAAGTCAGGAATTAAAGTCTAACTGAAAGAAGTCAATGAAATTACCTTAAAAACTGTACTAAAAACGAAATAGAAGACGCACCTAATCAGAAGATATCAAATTAAATAACTCTGGTCCGCTACAGCATAGGACCTCCTCGTGAGAACAAAATGTAATAATTAATATATCGTTTTGTATTTTAAACTGTTATTTTGTAAACATTTTTATACTTACACCATATTTAGTATTTTCACATGCTTATTTATATAGTCGCTAATAAAAAACTGTATGAAAAAAATGGAGGTGTTCAAAAATCATGATATTTCAGTCGATTAAAAAAAAAACAACAACAAAAGGTTAATTGCAATAAAATATGCAATGTAAATAACCTTAATAATATTATTCAGTGTAATTATTATAGATTGGTCATTTAAAAAAATTGAAGTTAATGAGTTGACGGTTATCGGGTTATCTAACTTGTAAATTTCACCGCCAAAGAGAAGGGGCAAATTGTGTTTCAGATGAAATCTTTTCGAGATCTCACATCTCCGCACTTCACATGGCCTGCTCCCAGCTCTAAGGTACAGATCAATAATAAAACTGTTAACTTTCACAAAGTTATTAGTTATTATTACACCCATTGAAAACTTGAATAAATTCTAAAGTCAGTTATAAATTGCACATTAATTTGATGACCATTCAAGAAAATAAGATTTATTAATCCTACCCGCTTAATTAAATACCCACGTGTATCGTTATAATAAAACTAATTTAAGGAAAAAAAAAGATTGTACTAGTACTAAACATTAATGTCTTCGGTGAAAATAGAAACACATTTTATTTACTACATTACGTACGAGTACATTTATATAGCATACTAGCTGAAGTGACCGGCGTTGCCCGGGGTTATGAATGGTTTAGAAAAAAAAATTGTTGTTGTGATATTTGTATTTTATTTATTATAAATACGTATAAAATATTTAATAGTACGGATATATCTTAATAGCTAATTACAAAAAAACAATAAATTTATATAACAAAAACTATCCAACTCAATAGAGAAAGATTTCTCGTGTTTGAGTTGGGGAGCAGCGCCATGTAGCGACAGTAATGGTAACTAAGTGTAGAAATAAAATACATCAAGAACGTTATATATAAAGTTTGTTTTGTTGTACACGATAGTTACTACAAAATACAAAATACAAAATAGAAGTGTAAAAGAACACGATAATAGAAATCAAACAATAAGGCGCATACAAGGTATAAACATAATACATTTTAATTTTAGTCACATTTCGAAAGGCCTGATGTAATATTTCTAGAGGATATGTTTTTTAAAAATTTATTTTTAATGTTTTTTTTTAATTTAAATAATTTTTTTTTTTAATATTTAAAAATAATAATTTACATACATTATTTACACCACAGTGTCGTCTGCATAAGATATGATGTCTCCAACTATGGGGAGGTTGAACATTTTATTGAACATTATATAAATAATAAAAACGATTGGACAGATGACCTTGTGGTATACCGAAATATGCGGTTTTGGGTTCACTTAATGCATTATTAATTTTGACATATTGGAACTCTTTCTGTTTCTTTCTGTTTCAAGTGCGCTTTATACTAACTAACCTAACCTAATATAATTATATATATGCAAATTAAAAATGTGACATAAAATATTCTTGAGCAGATATTATAATATAACCATGATAGCACTATTCCATCTATACCAATTTGCTTTAGTTTTTCGATGAATTCGGAATGTGATATGCTGTCGAAAACCTTGCGGGGAGGTCTATGAAGATACGAAGATACTTTTCTCTGTTATCTAAATTTTGCATTATTGTTGATGTTAATTTAGCAATCGCATCCTGAGTGCTGAGATTGTCCCTATTTGGTTTGGACTCACTATTTTCTTCTCTTTTATGTAGTTGTTGAGTTGTTTCTTCACATTTTTTTCATAAATCTTAGCTATGTTTGATGTAAGTGCTATGGGACGATAGTTAAGAGAGTAGAAATATTTTCTTCGTCACCAGATTTAAAAACAGGGGTGACAATAGCTTGTAGTTGTTTGGGAATATATCCTTCTTTGTTTATCATATGAGCAATTGGTTTGCTGATTAGCTCCCAAACGGCTTTTAATGTTTTCACAGTAATGTTGTCATACCCAGGGCTTGCTGATGTGTATCCCAACCCTTACCCCTACCCCTACCCCCACCCCTACCCCTACCCCTAATCCTACCCTTACCCCTACCCCTACTCCTACCCGTGCCCCTACAAAGTAATTTTCCTTCTACTTTGAACGTTAAGTGTGCAAAATTTCATCAGGAACTACCAACATTCTGCTTAAAGGGGTGGGAATGGGGGAAGGGTGTGATTTTCAAAATATAATAAATGAAATATCAAGTACATAGTGACCTTCCTCTTGTTTCGAAAGTAAAGTGTGCAACATTTCATCAAACTCGGAATCAAACTGCAGATTTGTACGGAAAACAAACAAAAATACCACCCGCCCGGGACATTCTTCTTTATATAATAGAAGATAACATAATGGAAATTATATAATATTATATAATAACTAATAACAATTGATAAAATTTAAACAACGCTGTTCAAAGAGCGATAAAATTATAATAGAAGCTCGTCTTATTTTCTTATCTTTTTATGCACATATTTATTTTTTCACATTCACCCACTGCACAAAGCACTTTAGAGAAAAGCGCACATTGGTCACCGTGAATGCTTCTGACAACGTCTTAGGACCTTAGAGTAATAATACTACTTACTCTAAGCTTAGGACGGACTAGAAAACTAACGAAAACACCCACAATATGAAATAGATTAATTAAATTTCCTAATAATACACATAATTGTTCTATAAATTGCTACAATACTTATTACCCGAGTAGTTTTATGTTACGTCAATATACTACCAAACATTATCCATATTGCGTATGAATTATCACAATAGTTACATATTATTTGCCTACTAATAATGACGATAACGATCCCAATTAATTCATTTAAAAATAATATATGGTATATTTGCTCACGTTCCAGAGTGGAAGATACTCTCAGAATCGCCCTGGTGAAAGACCACCATTCAGAATTGAAACGTTGCTTGAAATGGCTTTTAGCCGTGTTTGGTGACTAGATCTGAATAGCCAGGTATTTTCCCACCTTCCTCTTCCCCTTCTCCTTCCCCTCCCCAATACCTTCAGCCTCACAACATTCCCCAATTGGGGATACCATAGTCTCACTGGCTCCAGACGGTTGGGATCAGTTGGGACTCTTGTGCGGTATTCATATAAAAAAACGATTAACAAATAAAAATAATAAAAAAATTCACCCAATAGACCTAATGCATTTATAATTTGATAAGCGATTATTTTAACTAGCGGAAACTTAAATGCCACCAAGTAAATTTTTCAAAATGTGTGTATAATAAAAATAACAAGTGATTTCATAAATAAAACAAAGAAAAGGGAAAAAAAACTTTATTTTATTGTAACATTTAATAACCGCTCAAAATTACCGTGACGTCACGAGACACAAATCAGTACAATCCACAATTTGAATGGCTGTACCGCATACTGCCGCGCCAGTCATTTTATGTACCACGACGTCGCGCGCTTATCGGCCGGCTGCGGCCAGCGAGTTTCTCCTAAAATATCAACATTTTGACGGCTCATATCTTCGAGGCT
Source organism: Halesus radiatus (assembly GCA_022606495.2). Lineage (NCBI taxonomy): Eukaryota > Metazoa > Arthropoda > Insecta > Trichoptera > Limnephilidae > Halesus > Halesus radiatus. The sequence continues at coordinate 6,350 of JAHDVE020010426.1, forward strand.
ATTCGGATATATTAAAAAAAAATTTAAAAGATTTGTCCTTAATATGCTCTAATTTATATGATACATTTGTAACTAACATGAAATTTAAAATACTTGGCTGCTAAAATACATTATAGGTACATTCTTGACTGGATTAAAAAAAATATTTTTAAATTTGATAATTTCATCAAGAGATTCATCGGTTCCAATTTTGAAAAGTTCACGTTCGTACGGAATGATGGACGGGACCGATGTCGTACGCAAAACGGAAATTATGTTGTTTGATTTCAGCGGGTCTTTTATGAATGCTTACGACACGATGGGTAGAGACACGCGTTTTGGCCAGTGGTAATAATACATATAACCGATTTACTGATATATCTACTCAAGACTGAATGCGAGTCTAAGTTAAAAGGCTACTATAAAAATAACTTGTATGAGGTACACGCGATAGGGAATACGAACCAGTTTTAGGGTTCAAACATGTCATTTAAACGACCTAATGTATCTAACAACAGGCAATTATTCAAATGTAATCTATTTGATAGTGTTCGAAGTTCGGAGAATTCTTTGCAACATAGTTGACACTGAAAATAGCCGCTTTGCAGTAGATAAGCAAAGTTAGTTATTATTTTGTGAAAATTAAATTAAATTTTTATTACACCATTCACAGTCTGACATTTTATAGTAGACAAAAAATGAGGGCGCTCCAATCATTTAAAACATTTTAAATGACAGCACAAAGATGGCTCATAGAAAGATTATTGCAAATTTTAAGAAGACAATTACACGCAATAGGGCGATTTTTTTTTTGCATTTCTAAATTTTATTTATCAAATTCACAGATAAAAAATGTTTCTTTAAAACGAACTGTTAAATTCGAGTGTTAAAAGATTTGTATGTGAGGAACAAAATTTCAAATACATAGTTATTGTATTGGTGTTGCCATAGTAATGAAAAAATGTAGTTATACTTTATTAAATGTCTACATTTTCTTGCCAAGGTATACACATCTATTATATAATGTTTTATAACTTACATGCATACTAGTTTAAATAACTGCATGTATTTAAAGGTAACCTTTGAATACACTTATATCTGCATTATTCCATTTCAATTCCTATGAATAACTCCTCGTTGACATGTTTCAATCATCATAATATCAAATATCACCATACTTTTACCTGCACTGGCCATCACCGGTGACCAGTGGTTACCCACCATCTCAGTGCGGTATAATTCCACCTTTCTCTTGACTTGGCGTAACAAAAAAGCAAACGCTCCGCGCACGCACGCTTCTTTCGAGATGGCCGCAAGGGCCACAGGGGCCCGACAACCACGGAGGTTGCCATTCGACAGAAAGGCACAGCACTGAAGCAGAGAATCTAGAAGTGTTACCCTTTTAATGAAATATAAAAACGCAAAACAAAAGATTGCTACCAGCCACTTGAACCCGGATCTACCTCATGGGCAACCGTATTCCATAGGCTATTTATTGTCTCTGTTTTTTTTCTTTCATAATCTACTAAGAATAAAATTGCGATAACGATGGCATTTTTCATTTTATTATTTTGCTATGTATTTTGAAAACCACCAGTAACTAAAACATGTAAACAAATATTATTTTAATATTTTTAACAAATCTACCATTTTGTTGCTTGTGGGCGAGTTTAGCGGGCGGCGAATTGGGCCCATTTGATTTTAGCAAGTATTTTAAATTAGTTTCTGAGTTTTAACTACTAAATACAACTCAGAAATGCATCATAAAGACCATTTTAAAGGTCCTCATAAGGACGTCAACCCAAGTATTAAAAAAATCTTTGCCAAAAATGTTCTCGTTCATCATCTTAAAAAGGACAAACTGGCCATGACTCCTCATATTCATAATACCAGAGCAAAGCAACTAGACAAGCTAAATGCACCTAAGTGTGACACTATAATAATAATAATATCTTTATTGTAATTAAGTTTACCAAAACTAAAAGACATGTATAATATAATAATGTAAGTGTACAAGGTTTATAAAGTATAGAAAATAATATAATAACAGTTAAAAGTTGATGTTTCACATAACCCGCCTCACTAGGCTAGCCTCTGCCTTTGGAAAAAGAAGCTCTGAATTTTTAGCGGTAAAATTATACAACAAACTCCCACATAGTATCAAACAAAGTAATTCAATCAATAATTGCATTAAGTCCAGCAAAACTTGGCTTAATGAATTATCAGAAGAAGAACTGACTAGTATTATTAAAACAACGTCATAGAAATTACTGGAAATACCCTACCCATAACTTGAAGTTCAAATATAGAAGTCGCTGAAACCCCTTTATTCAAAACCTAGTTAACCTCAGCACAGGATCTCCCAGTGAGGAGGACTATGAAAAAAATTATAATATGTATCTATTTTTTATACGTATACTTAATAATAATAATACTTGAACGATTTATATAGCGCCGTTTTTGTGAAAAATCACCTCAAGGGCTCTGTACAAATACTACTTGCTAGGGTTAATCTTATTATGTACATATACAGAAAACATACTTACCCGGTAGGGCACTCCAGATTAAAACTTAATTAACCTTAACCTTACCTCACTTATAACTTCAAAAATATATAGAAATTAATAAAAATAAAAATAAAGTTACAAATGTACCATATAAATTAAAGCATGTTGAGGACAAATCTTTTAATTTTTTTCGAAAATATCCGAAAAGTACCGAAGATATGAGTCGTCAAAATGTTGATATTTTAGGAGAATCTCGCTGGCCGCAGCCGGCCACTAACCGTGTGACGCCGTGGTACATAAAATGACTGGCGCAGCAGTATGCGGTACTGCCATTCTAATTGTGAATTGTACTCTCACTTATATCTCCTTTCTAGTTGTGTATATGGACTTGAAAGAATATACCGAAGTCGCCAGTTTGCATAAAACCTTTCTACTCCCGGGACACAGACAGGACAGAGATATTTGAACATGGTTGATCATTTTTACCTGAAGCAGGATAAAATTGAGATTATTTCGGGCTCACAGACACGGCGACAAGACACTTCTATCGGTTTATCTGTTCGGTGGTCGCAACCAGCAGCCGTCAGCCGCAATCATCAGCTAGCAACCGGCTTTCTCTTCTGCCGTAGAACGGGACATGGCACTCAGCTGGTGGAGGCGAAATTAATGACACTAACCTCAGCGTGAATGCGAGTCGGTATAGCGACTAGCGATCGTATTATATTACCGATGTTTAATTTGGTTTACACAGACCTTCCCGTCCACGACTTTGTATCTTGATGAATACGCTAATATTGCATGTAGAGGAGAAATTCACTGCAACTTACTTTTGAGAGGATGTTGTGAAAACCTGACTTACTATTCGGTACAGGTAATACTTTTGTTCCGATAATCCGTAATGTTATAAATATTTAAGTAGGTAGGGAATAATAATTGAAAGGTTAAATTGAATTTCCTAAGCAATTTTTTGAATTGAGATTTGAATGGAAAAAAAAATACAAATTGCTACGTAAACATCATATCTGTATGATAATATAAATGTGGAAGATACTCTCAGTATCGCCCTGGTGAAAGACCACCATTCAGAATTGAAACGTTGCTTGAAATGGCTTTTAGCCGTGTTTGGTGACCAGATCTGAATAGCCAGGTTTTTCCCAACCTTCCTCTTCTCCTTCTCCTTCCCCTCCCCAATACCTTCAGCCTCACAACATTCCCCAATTGGAGATGCCATAGTCTCACTAGTTCCAGACGGTTGGGAGCAGTTGGGACTTTTGTGCCGTATTCATATAAAAAAAAAGTTCAAGCAAAAAATCGTAACAATAAAAAAAAACTATCTATCTTCTTCTCGAGCTTGATGAAATTTTGCACTCTTGACTTTCGAAACAAGAGGAAGGTCACTGTCTGCATGATATTTCGAAAAGCCACCCCTTCCCCCTTTCCCACCCCTTAAAGCAGAATTTTAGTACTTGATGAAATTTTGCACACTTGACGTTCATAACTACTAGGTAGTTTTAACTATCTTTAAAAACCCCGGACAATGCCGGTTACTTCAGCTAGTAAGAAATAAAAAAAATGTTACTCTGGATTTATTTGCAATATACCTACCTTTGATTTTCGATTGAAACTCTGAACTCTCCAGGTTTAAATTGTACCATAATATTTTTTTTAAATAGCAAAGTTAAATAAATTATTGCTCACATGTATTATGTACGTAAAGTATTCCCAAAGTTTATTTCCATTTTTTTTTTTAAATTCAAACTAATTTTAAAAATAAACTCTTTTTGTCTTTCTCTTGAAAAATTACCAATAATGGAAGTCCATTAAAAAAAAAATTATGAAATTTTTTAAATAGACAATTTTGTTCTTAGAATGTCGTGAATAATCACCCCCTGAACTTTCGTGATACAACCCGAAACACGGTGTATAATAATAATGTTCACCATTTAAACATCCATTTATCTGTGGATAAATGAGACTTTCCTGTAAGTAAGTACTATGGATTCGAAAATCTGAAATATATTTAAAACGTTGAAGAATGACGCAGTAGTAACTCGGTTATTATTTTTTTAAACGCCTTCTCTTTATGAAACGAAAAGCAAGAACTCTTATCTCTTTTTTTTTTATTTTGATGTCAATCGAATACGATTTATTTTAGTGAGCTACGAACATTTTTTAAGGTAGAAAATCCCATGAAAAAAATTATGTTTTGACATTGCCAATCGGATACGCCGGCGTTAAGCGGATACAAATTTTGCGTTCCGGATTTTCTTTCGTTGCTAAACATTACCATATTAATTTGGCTTATTTCTCTAGTACTTCTTCGACGAATATTCCATATAAAATTTTACTCGTGTTTACGGAACTCGTTTGTCTTTTTGTTTGGCATTTCTTTGTTCAGAGTTGTTTACGAAAAGAAAACCCCCACATTTATATCACTTACTCAATGAAGACAGTGATAATTATACCTCATCTGAAGAAGGTAGGTTCTTCTAAGTATGGTGAAACATTTTGCCATTCGACACCTGGTGTTGTAATTCGTACCAGCCGCGATCTTAGTACGAATATTATTTTTAGGACTAATGATTAACTTCAATATAATGAATAACACTCTACTAAATTTGGTAATACTAAATTTTTAATGATTAATGGTAATGAATTTGTAAATAATAATCAATTCACACGTTTCGTAGTAGGTAGCCACCGAAAATTAATAATTTGTTTATGATCAAAGTACCAAATTTCCCGGATTTTCCTTGTGATCATCGTCAAGTAATAAATAGCGATGGTTTTCCGTTATTTTATATTTTGGTTCACATTTGCTTATTTGCTTATTATTATTATGCATTAAAAATTGTCATAATTCTGAAAAGCTAGGAAATTGCGTTTATAGTACATTCCACAATATACACAATGGATTTGAAGCACTGCGTCTTCGCATAACTTTGGTGAAGTGACGCTCAATAACCAGTTTTTCTGCTACGTCACTGGCATATTACATTAGTTATATCAATTACCCACGTTATTCATGAATTTAGTTAGCACTATTTACGTAACCATCCAGCTAAATACTTTAATTTGTTGCAGGAATTAGTGTGAAGCTTCCGGATATTCTAAGATTTGTTCATTTGTATGCTTCGGAATGAATAATTTTGCTGCATTACTTCGGAGTTCCTAAAATTCATTGGCTTCCTAAAACATTTACAAATATATTTACGCTCAGCACCCTCCCCTTATCAAAACTAGATAGCTTTTAGTAAAATCCATGAAAATAAACATTTATATCTAATTTTTACAATAAACAGTTCTGCATAAATCCCTCGACTCCGCTGAAAATGACTGAAATGCCGACCCGAAATGGTACAATACTTCCCCGACGGGAAATTAAAAGCAGACGCAACAAAAACAGTTGCAGCTGCCTTCCACCTAAGCACATCGCGTGCAATGGAGGAGGTACCATTACTCATGAAAGTAGTCCTCGGTATCTTGGCGTTACGCTGGACAGAAGCTGTATAGCTCCCACTTGGAAAATATTAGCAAGGAGACCGAGACTCGCATAAATATTATAAGAAAACTATCTGGAACTAGATGGGGTTGCGAATCAAACACCCTACGTACAACTACGATTTCCTTGGTCTACTCGGTAGCTGAATATTGTGCTCCACTGTGGGCTAGAAGTGCACACACGAGAAGATCGACGTGCAACTAAATACTGCTATGCGCACGGTGAGTGGAACACTTCCTTCCACCCCACTATAATGACTCCATGTCCCCTCGAATATTGTACCGCCCACTGGAAGACGAGAGACAGCAACCCTCAGGGAATACAAAAAGGCCGTGAATAGCAACATTCCACTTCAAGGTGACCTTGCAAACTTCCCGGCCAACTACCTCACGTCCAGGAAACCCTTTTTGATTGAGGGCAAAATTCTGCTTCTAACACGACACCCCCGTAAGAGTCGTGGCCAACTCAGTTGCAGACTTCGGACCTGAAAAATAAGCAACTTGTTATGGACCCTCAGATCATAGAATATATCCATAGAAATTATCAAACTGCCAGGATTCTCCCTCCCTCGGAAGACGTGACCTTACTAAACCGCATAAATGGGGCCTAAATGATTTTGATCGTGGACATATTCAAACAGAACAGTAGAAGAATGTCCCCTTCATCAGTTTCCCGGAGGTACATCGGTGATGAGCCAAGTAACTCCCGATGGCGTCGATCGGCTGAATAACCTCACTTTGACCTCCATTAACTCTCCTCCACCATACGAAGAACAAGAACAAAATAAACAAACACGGAATGGAATGTTGTTGAATATTCTTAGGTATGTAAAAATATTTCAAAGGTGATGGGTCAATAGAAATATTTGAAAGTCTTTCATTAAAGAAAGTATTTCACTTACCGCCCCCTTATTGCCCTTTATTGGACCCCCTGCCCCCGAGGCCACAACCGCCATCCTTAAGCTTTCCAGCGCCCCGGGGTGCGATAGCGCTCACCCTGGGAAACAGTGCATTAATGTTTTCACATCTACGTCTAATTTCATATGCAGGAACTTTCTAATGGCTTCAAGTTTTCCACCTCACTAAATTATTAACGCTGTTCTTTAAGTAATACTTGGAAAATGATAGTTGTTGCAAACTACTAACGATTGAAGATTTTGAAATGTTTCCCGAGACAGCATTATTTTCTAGAAGCTGGATTGAAGTTGGTAATTCATTTTATCGATATCATTTAAATATGTATGGGTAGTACATTGGAAAGGCTAGAAGACACTACAATGTATGTACTCATTATGTAGGTCACTTGCAGCTGAAGACTCTCTGAAATGACATGTTTATAAACTTAACAAAAATAAGGCATTATAAAATCAGGAAATGTTACGCTTAATTAAATTTAATGCATAATTTTATGCTTTTATACACTCGCTATTTATAATGAAAAACGGATTGCAAAAATAAAGCATTTCATTTTGTGCCTAATGTTCCTTTGTAGTCTTGACTTTGAAGATATTTTGCATTTTTTTGCATGCGTAGAATATAAATGGTCACATTGGATCATTTTTCGGTCACATGATCTTAAAACGACAAAGAGCGACTACTTGTACTCTATGTCGCGTGTCGATGGCTTTCGTAAAACGAGCACAGGGTAAAAAATACAGTGGACTGCGAATTAGGTTATTTTAGAGTAAGGGTAATGGGATAGGAGGAAAGGGACGAGGGTTGGAAGAACAGGCGAGTATTAGTAGAAAGATGAATATGACTGTTTTGAGGTAAATTTGCAAAAAATAAAATAGTTTTTACAACTGGGCAAATTCAAGAGTGAAATTAAATCGAAATCTTCATCCCCGGAAAAATTAAAACCGCTTAGAAAAACATAGTACAAATTGTAATTTTTTTGGTTTTCCTGTTTGTAATTACCGGACGAATGGAACAAAAAGAGCTTTCCTTTGAGATTTAAATAATGCATGAAAATAATACTGGCGGCCATTATCTTTTAGTCGGACCGTACTTGACACCAGCTCGGGGAAATGGGATCAGGAATTTGCATTAATTCATGTCTATCTTTTCATTGGTCTATGGATATGATAACTTGCCTTGACGACTCTTATAGATAATTATTTATGATATGTCAGTACATACTTCATCCATATTGTTGTATGTCCATGTTCAAGGTAATAGTTATAATAATAATAATAATAATAATAATGTTTTATTTCAGCGGTGAGTGCAATACTCTGTCTGCCATATAAAAAGAATACATTTTAAGAATAGAAAATTACACATTGTAGAAATATAATATAAAAAAAAAAAAAATTAAATTAAAATAACATATTTAACACTTATGCTAAAATGGCCTGAGGGAAGTTCTCCATCTACGATGTAGGGGCGCGCCATGCCACTGGGCAACGGCCTGGACAAGAGTGTTTTCCGATCTCCGGTAGCGCTGACTCATCCCGGCTATTCTGTGGCGCATCAAAGCAGCGAACCCATGCACCCTTCCCTCTGCGAACATCTGCGAGGCGCTGCATCTCCAAGCCGAACAGCGCCCTGTAAGCATGGTTATATTGCACTCGGAGTGTGTCCATGACGCCTTGTCTAGTCCATAGTTCGCTAGTTATTATATTCATCCTTTTTATGAAGCCCTAATAAATGCCAGTTACATAAGGAATAATCAGGTTTTTGCTAAACGTCTTGATCAGAGTCTAGTTAACGTTTACAGACATTACAGATGGGTGCCTACTAGTGGCGTGCATTGCTCTATGATCAAAACTAGGCAGTGTGTAGTTTTATAACGATTTTTTTCTATTCATAGACCGAAATATTTCAATTATATGACAATATATAAGTAACCATACGGCGTGTTAGGTAACAGTTGGGAATAATGTTCATTCGAGTAAATAGGTAATAATTTTCTTTATTCAAATATTTGTTAAATCACTTTTTCCTCCAGAGAAGGCCGCACCAAAAAAAACATTTTGCATGTAAGCCTTTAACTTAGCCAAGTGTGGGAAACTAAAAATACTGACAATTTATGAAAAGAGTAAAACCTTTAATGAAGTGATAACATTATGTCCAAAAAAAGTTTCACTTTCCACTTTTTTTTTCTTTTATCACTTTCCACTTTTAAAAATTTATTTTAGTTGACGTGGAATCTTTTTTTCATGGGTGAAATGCGTTACGTTTAAATTTTTAGTGAAGACAATATGAAGTATGCACGATTTTCCAGTTGGAATGATTTTGGAAAATGTGTACCGCGGAGAAAGCAATAGTAATTACCTTGAAAATCAGATGATTATCCATACGTGCAAGAATGTATGGTATATGTGCTTGTAGTATGCAGTGGGCTATTCGCAATTAACTAGGGATAAGAATCTTAAGAAAATTAGGTTGGCTGTATTTGTTTAAACCGTAGTGGATTTTTGTTACCTACTTACAAAATACAACAACGATGTTTTTCAGACACTTTTAAATTTTCAGAATAAGCAAACACATTGTGGATTGACATGATGTATTAAAAAACAAGTCACTTTGTTTTTAATCCACTTTTATTTTTATTTTTTTTTATTTGTCGACTAGTTTCGATTCTGCCAAATCGTCTTCAGGACATAGAACATACTATATAATCGAAACTAGTCGACAAATAAAAAAAAATAAAAAAATAAAACTGGATTAAAAACAAAGTGACTTGTTATTTAATACACTTTTAAATTGATAATTGAAATTGAAAATTATTACAGCTAACTGTTTTGTTCCCCATGACTTTCCACCACAGCAGAAGCATTGTCTTTGTTTTAAGGTAGGTATCATAATCAGATTTAATTAATGGTTCCCCTCGGAGTTTTTGTATGGGGTTAACATATCGCTCATGTAATGCAAAAGCAACGTTATCTTCGTTTTTCATGTTTTTTTTTGTTTTTTTGTTGTTGTTTGTTTGTTTTATTTTAGTTTTTTGTACATTTAAGTTTATAAAATAACTAATTATAATTTATCTTATCACACGTAACTAATTATTGTAACTCATATACTATTGGGTACTTGACATATGGATAGTGATAACTTAAAAACTATTGGATTATCTTGCTTAACTTAATGTGGTTTTTACCATCTATTTTAAATTTATTTATTGGGACCAGCAGAGCATTATAACATTTCATCACCTTATTTAATAAACTGTTTTGTGTATTGACTTTGTTCTTTTTCGGCAGTCTAATTTGATCACATGTTCTTGTACTATGTCTGTGGATGTCCATGTTGTAAATAATATTGTTAGAAAAATATTTTGGTAACAAGTTGTTTCTTATTTTATGTATAAAAATCATGTCGTTCAATGTCATTATTTGTTTCACTGTTATCCAATTTAATTCCTCTAACATTTTAGCAACTTTTGAATATCTATTTCGCTTTAGTATTAGTGTGAAGTTTTGAAGAATTTTCAAATTTTTGTCAACAATCAAACAACTGCGATGTGCTGGTGTTTTTTTAAATATAATAATCGGTATATTTAGAAACATATAAAAAAACCTTTCTGAAGTACTATTTTAACCCATGTGGTCGTTTTGATAAATAAATAAATTTAACAATAACAGTGAAATTTAATTAAAAAAAACAGATGAGGTCTTTTTACACAACAAAATTGGTGAATTCATAGACATTTCTACAAAACTCAAAATCGCGATTTTCGCACTTGTCGTTCTTTTGAATTACATGAACGATATTACAATTATGTTTCCTAGCTTTTTTATTTTTACCAGATTACAGCATTTCAGTGTCGATAGCTTGCGAAACTCTGGTAGCTAATTGTTTACATTACATTTATATTACACGTGTATTATCGTTACCGAAAAATTATCATCTTATCATATCTATTATGTCATCATTTATCACACTTTGTTACTTTATGAAAAAATAAGCCATGAATGATAAATTTCAATAATCGATCGGAACAAATTACTGTAATTAATATAATGACGTTTACTGTGTGGTGTGAAATTACTTCAGTTAAAACGACCTCAGTGCCAATACAGGGTGTATCAGCACTGTGATTGTTCTTGAGCTGATTTGGAGTAAATACACGAAATGTTCCATAGTGATAAAAAACTAGCAAAAATTGATGTTCGTTTTATACAAACTATCATAAATAGTGAAATGCGGACGTTAAAAATTATAATAGTAATAAAGATGAATGGTCACACTTAGCGCCGGTATTTCAGTATACTCATGAATGTTATCAGTCAGATTTCGTTGTCAGGAAACCAGCCACTTTGACGAACGTAAATATCTTTCAAGCCGAGATTAAAAGAAGCTGAAATACCGGCCCTTACTCAATGACATTATAAAAATACAATACGTTATATCCATACTAATCGAATAAAAAATGTGGCACATTCTTGTTTTCAATTTTAAAGCTAACATCGCTGGTGAACAGGATAATAATACATGTAATATGTTTGAAAGTAATATAAGTTTGTGGCAGCTCGTGACAGCTTGTTTGACGGACAAATGTGTGTGCGATACTAAACGCAATATGCCTCAAGTGTGTCCACTGGACTCAGTTTAGTGAACCCGCACGTTGTCTCGGTAACGTATCGTCACTTTTTAAATTCATTTAAGCCCTTGCTACAGTTTTACAGTCAGTGCGTGAAATATAATAAACATGCGAAACCGGTCTATTTATAGATTACAACTCATCGAAATGCTTTCATTTAACAATGACTAAAATCTGAGGAAACTCACCCAACGTGTATTTGTTTTAGTAATGTGTTCATATGTCCATATGTTCATATTTTAAATTAGTTTGGTATCACTCAGGTAGGCAGGTATATACTTATTATGAAATTTCATTGTATACGTTCTGTCTAATTTTAACGGAAAAACTCTTCGCAACAACAATGTTACAAATACTTTTTAATAATTTATTATTATGAGGAAGTGCCGTATAGTCTATCAACATAATCAATGGAATTAAAAACGTTCATTATATGGCAACACCGATTTTAAACCAAAATATATTTTTGGTTTAACCGCCTGTACGTGATACGGCCGCTATATTATCGCCCGAACGCAACAAGCCGTATCCCGTACATTCAGCAACAAAAAACTATACCCGAAACCCACAAAACATTCGTATACGTCAAGTTTGTTCCTGCGTCATCTTGTTTAGTATTTAACGCGAAATACTAAACGAGCCATACTAAACAAAATATGTAGTGTAAAAATGGTGTCTGGCATGTTGTAAATACGTATTGTTATTGCGAAATTTAATTAATGAAAAAAAAAAACCAAAGGACGGGCGGTTAAAATCGAAATTTGGTTTTACTGGACGGGAAAAATTTGCTCAATTTTTCTTAATGTTTTCTTTTTTTTTAAGTGTATACAAATGTGTATGGAAAAAAATGTGAATGGAATTTAGGCCTCCGGCGAAATTTTATTTTTATTTATTTTGTTAATTTACCTAAAAATATTTAAAAAAAATAGATAGGTATTTGACAGGTGGGTAGAAGTGGATGGTTGGGCGGTTACTCGGCAGAGTGATCAGTGACGCGACATGTGAAATTTTTCGTTGTATAAGAAAAAAAAACTTCAAAACATATCACCGGAGACCAAAATTTCATTACGTTTTTACTCCAAATCAGGAATCACTGGTTAAACTAAAGCAGGCGCGTCTTTAAACACCCTGTATATGGCGCATTATGATAACTCAAACCGAGGGATTGTTTAACAATAGGTCGAGGAGTTTGCTTATAATTTTTTTTTAATACTTCATTATTATTAAAAATTATTCAATGGATTAATTTTTATGTAGATTCAGCGTTACGAATTGTGAGAATTGCTTCTTTATTGAGAATTCGTAAACAATGGCATTACTTATGAATCGATTTAAAATATTCAGACGACAAACGTTTCCAGGTTCAGTAAAAAACATGTTTTTGCTGTACAATTTTTCATGTATCTAATGATAAAAGATAAATGTTTTATTTCTTCAAATTTGCAACATCGGTTGTTGTAGTTTAATAAAAATCTGTCACATGAGAAAAAATTCGTAATGCAAATTCCCAAAAGATCTGAGCACTGACCCAATTGAAATAAAATTTTATGATCTTTCAGGTGAGAAATATAAAGAGAATTTCTATGTATATATTACAAATATCGCTTAAAAACTGGAGGTTTTATGTACTTAAAAAATAAATATAATTTTGAAGACAATCTCCAATCAGTCAACGGGCTGAAAATGTAATTGTATGATATTCCCTCGATAGTAACAAAATCGTAAACTATACTCCGAAAATTAAAAAAAAAACGGGTTTGTTCTGTTATTTAACGTGTTATAGGTTTAAAAAAATCATAGTGTTTCATTAAATGCTACTTAAGACTCTATTGATTCTACATTATGTTTCAAGACAATTTTATGCTTAAACTTTTTTATTATTTACTGCATTGCGGGGAAGATACTTACACGGAAAGACAGTTTCACAGATCAAAATTAATTTATAATTATTATTTGCCTTGATTCTTTAAAACACACTGTCAAGCAAACATGTGAAAACATTTGAATGTGAAGAACACGTTTCAAAGACAATGTCAGTAGCTCGGTGTTGCCATAGTAATGACATTTTGTAGTTTCAAATAATAAATATATACAATTAAATGCTAGGCTATAATTTAAAATGATGTTGATAGTTCTTAAATTGAAGTAATAAAAATAAGGTGGCATTTGTTTAGTTGGTAGAGCGCTGGTCCCGGATAGACCAAGAGGTACTGGGTTTGAGTTCCAGATGCGACCGTTATCTTTTTTTTCTGTGTCTTTTCGGTTTCTTATTTTATTTGAGAATTGTCAATATTATCTTAAACGATTAAATATTACAACGAGGTACATAAAAAATAATGAAAATATTCAAACTACGCCCGTAATATAATCTCAGAGGTACTTAAACTACAGAAAACTTAAAGTCAAACGAAAGCATAAATAATTTTGCTATAATTAGTTGTGGGTATTACAGATATAAACAAAATTAAATCATGTAACCTCCAAGAGCGTAGCTATCTTAGACTTATGTTTGTTCCACAAAAGGCGAAAACAATGGCTGGAGAGAATGAGTAGAGAGCATATAAAATTCTTGTAATGTCGAATTTTTTTTCCGATCACGCTTCTATTATTAATCACGTTTAATTACATTTTTTTAGACACGGCATGAAACAAATCTGAATGTGTGTTTTTTTTTGTCGTACAGGTCGACAAACAATCGCATTTATTCATTTAATCCAAACCACTGACTCGATGAACGAATTAATAATTAAAATGAACCTTAGAATTGCTCAATATATTTATTACCTGTATTAATTAGTATAAATAAATTATATCAATTATTCTATGCAATATGTGCGCACCTAGAGCGCAAGGCACGGGGCCACTAAATCAAATAGGTATTTGAGAGCCAAAATACCCTTCCAAATATTTGCTATGTAAATATGATTATGTAAATAAAAATATAAAAACAAAACATAAAAAAAAAACCTTATTCCCATCGATATTTTAAATTATGTACGGCAAATTTGTGTTCCAACGTAAGCTGGTCGTTTTTAATTTAATTTAAAGTCCACCATAATGCTTATTTTAATATATATTTTTTTAATTTTTTTTTTATTTCATTATATTTTCAACGTAGACGGGGTAATTTTTTTTTTTACATCACCGTTAGTCCCCAAATACTTGTTAAAGGCGCATCTAAAATAGCGAAAAATCAATTACTTTTAATCCGTACTAAATATTTACTATACTTCTTGATGAAAAAAAATAGATCATTAGCTTTAGGTGAGTATTTTGGCCTCAAATCCTCAAATAATAATTCTTTTAAATATTGTAATGAATTGTATGTTGGCGGGTGTACATGTGGAATATGTAAAGGAATAAATTGTTACTGCACGTTTATAGCTCAAGTCCTTCAAGAAACTCATAAAAATACAATATATTATTATAAAACTAACATATATTATTTTTATAAGTTTCTTGAAGGACTTAAGCTTTAAACTCACAATAACAAATTTATTCTATCCCATATTCCGTATGTACATCCGCCAACAAACAATTCATCTCAATATTTAAGTGTTTTTTCTAAATTATTTGAAATTAGCGCCATCTGTGAGCGCGTGTCACGTTCAGTAGTGTTATGAAGATTACCACCAGTTACATTACTATATTACGAATGGTTTTCACTTTTCCAACCTAATTTTCGAAGGTTCGAATAGTTGCACGAACGGCAACAACATTTCCGTGATACCTACCACAATGATACTATTAAGTGTATCGTACTGTAGGAAACTAAACATGTTTTTGAGCTGATAATGGCTGTTGTACATTCGGCGAGACTACCCGAGGGAACCCGAGCGCGAGAGTGTAGTTGACTCTCTCGTCTCGCCGTTCTCCTCGCCTGTTTTTTTGGTGCCCAAGTCGAAGAACGCAAGGTGCACCATTTATTTGGAGATGTGTGGATGTGGTACTTGTCATAGACGAATACAGCCACTGCACGATCAATATTAATCCAAGTAACAACTGCGCGATATGAAAGTGAAGAAGTAACACTCGGGAACTCTAGCATCGGGAAATGACAATGTTGAGCAAGCTTATAAGTTAATGCTGATAATAATAATATTCGGATAATTTGCAAAGCGCCGTTTATGTGAAGAATCACCTCAAAGGCGCTGTACAAATATTACTTCCTATTCTCTATCTAAGGCCACTCTCTGACGGTCCGGTAGGGAATCGACATAAACCTCATGCGTGATACCGACAGAGCAATGCGCCATACATTTCAATGGGTGCTAGCTCACGACTCGGGGGTAAGCGGGAGCGGCGCGACGTACTTCTGTTATACCACAAGCGGGACAACAATTCAGTAGCTTCTCGGTAAACACGCATCCAGTAAATCTATGCACTGCGCTTCGATATTTTACGCGCCATTCATCCTTTGAGTTCAAACATGGAGCCAGTATGAATTTTCGGTTGATAATGGAGGTAGAGAAATATACATGCCTTTATAATTATAAATTACCGGCATATGCAATAAAGGTGACGACGGAGAAAGTTTGGTGTGCAATAGGAAGACTTCTTATATATATGGAGTAATGTGCTGGACCAGTTCTTAGAATATTTTTTTTGACATTCGGTACATTTGCCGGAATTTGACATCATCTCCGGAAAGTTCCCTGGCAGCAATAAATAACCTACATTGAATGTTTCGTTTGATGTAGGGGTGGACCTAAAACCTCCTCACTTTTTGTCTCGTTCGAAGGAATAAATAGCATACCAGAGTCTCGTCTTCACTTGATTCACTCGACATTTTTCGATTTTGACTTTGAATCCGATAATATTCAGTGATAAATGAAATAAAAAAAGAGAAATCCGCAATACCGACAATGTACTGGCGGTTACAAATCACTGCATACCCGTCAGAGAGTCGATGGAGGAAATATCGTGAAACATTTCCTGCATGTTTGCTGCACCCAGTTTATGTCGATTCCCTACCGGACCGTCAGAGAGCGACCTAATTATGTACAAATAGGGTACAGTAAAACATAGTTACCTGGTTACATCTAAGCACGGTTTTATTAGAAAATTTAAACCTGGAGATGATATGATTTCTACAATTGCTATTTTATCCTTCTTTACTATTGATATTACAATTATTAGAAAATTAGTTGCAAAAGAAGAGTTAGTATTTATTTGAAATATTGGTATTTTTAATTGCTCATTTTGAGGACTGGAGAATTTTTATAAAATGATTTAAAAAAATTCTACTTAGGTTCAAATACGAAATTTTCAATAGATAAATATTTCTTACACATTTAGTTATTTACAATATCGCGGACTGTGAAACGTTTCTGACTTTTTGAATAGCTGTAGCTTGACGCATTTGGGTACTAGTGCGTGAAGTAATTTACATATTCTAAAAGTGACTTTAGGTATGTAGGTACTATCCGGCTAGCGTAGCTAAGCAATTTGCTTGTGCATTTTTTTGGTCTTTGATCATTCTTAGCTCATGTGGCAGTTTATTCCAGGCTCTAGGTCCTGACACTCAGAAAGAACGATCACCGATATTGGCATCAGGTGTGGGCTTTGGTTCCTTCAACCTTCCGATAGCTAATGACGCTGCTGACTTAAGGATGGACTGCCGTGAATTCATATTTTCAGGAATACACATTTACACAATTCCGATAAGAAAGCCGGAGCCATTCCGCGATTCGCCATGATTTAAATGCCATCCAGCAGATCTTGAACTGGATTCTTTCAGGACATTTGATTCAGACTTTTGAGATGCTCTGAAATCTGGGAATATTTAGATACGTCTTGTCGCAGTGTTGAAAACGGATTGCGATTTGTTAATTTTTTATTTTATTTGGGAATGCTTGCGTATATTCCATTGCAATAATTTAGACGTGACACAACGTACGAATTGACTAGCAATTCGCCTCTGTTGGTAGGTTTCTCCGTGCTGTTTAATTTGTCTTAATCAACCAGTGAAATGTTCGTTCCTTACCGGACCATCGAAAGAACCCCGTGCATACAGTTCTGTTTACTCGAATTTTAAGGGAAAGTCTGCATAATATTCATAATTTCACTAAGGTAATCAAAACTTTAGCGAGTTGGATTGTTTAATGACTATTCATAAATGTATCCACTCGTTTATAATAAACGTGAATACTTAAGGAACTGTGGGTACGGTACCTGCGATATTGCGTCTGCAAATAGGTAAATTACCGTTTTTCATCTTAGAAAGTGATGAATGATGATTCAAAGTAAAAACTGGTGATCACTGCCCATACAGAGTTTTACTCACTTTTCATTAGCACCTTGTACTAGGGTAAAATAACGAGAAAACTTCTACAATTATTTGAAAGCAATGTTTATATTCGTAGTTGCTAAGGTATTTGGAAATACTCGTATGCATGTAATATTTAATATTCCAACTAGAACTACCCGATCTAAAATTTGATTCACTTGTACCTAGACTTTACGCAGGGGGTAATACTTTTTCAGACATAGTAGATATGTTCAACTGCACCGGATACAATTACAAAATGACGATTATTGCATACATCCTCAACAATTATTAATAAGATATGTATGTATGAGTATAATAAGTATCAGTGAATGTGAGGTTAGTTTTGTATATTCGCCTCTGTTTGCTAATTACTTGGAATGGCACTTACACGATGTTATTCCTGTATTTGTTCCTAAGACAAATTAAATATTCAGTTGTTGTATTTCGTGAAGACTATCTATTCTATGTACCTAATGTGATTTGTTTTACACCTGTGTCACTATTGTAATTTGAGTTTTTATAACAAAATATGTAAAAGC
Source organism: Halesus radiatus (assembly GCA_022606495.2). Classification (NCBI taxonomy): domain Eukaryota; kingdom Metazoa; phylum Arthropoda; class Insecta; order Trichoptera; family Limnephilidae; genus Halesus; species Halesus radiatus. The sequence continues at coordinate 24,692 of JAHDVE020010426.1, forward strand.
CCATATAGGGCGTATACAATATAATAAATAAATAAATTATTTGTTAGATTTATAAAAAAAATACTACCGAATGCAGTAAATAACTATTGCGTCCGTGTGTACATCACGATTTAAAAAAAGTATTGATCATGTTGGGTTTTTAATTTGCATAAATAATCTCTCAACTTTCGGCGAACAGCGACATAATTCGAGAGTTTTTTTATGGTTTTTTGTATTACACTTGCAGCCACGGAAGAAGTGGCAGCTATCGGCTAGTGCAGGTAAGGTACCTGAACACACACCTTACGGTGTACATCGTACACATTTAGAATTTAGCAATTTTTAAGTTACATAAAAATTAATAGTTTACATATATGTAATTATTTATGTAAAAAAAATATTAAAAGTACACAGGTACCTACATACATAAGAAAAATATTTTGCATAAGTGCTGAAAACGAAGAAAAAACTTCAGCTACTACTTACTACCTACCGTGCTACTCGGCAAGTTATCAACGCACGCAGACATATGTATATTGACTATTTTAAAAAATGCATACTTCTATATTTTATGAATTTTTTCTAATATGTAAATGTATTGCTGAGGAATACCCAAAATATGAACTCTGAGATCTTGAAACAATCAGAGACATGTCGAATCAGTTTACAGCACCGGCAAGGAAGGGTTCCCCAAGGGCTACCATCTTGTACCATCTACCATCTTCTTATCTACCAAACGGAAAAATTGCATACTTGACTTATTTTCCTCGTAGTTTACTGGAACATTACTTCCAATCGGTTTGCATCACTGACGTCCGAATGAATAGACGTGCCATAGTAGCCAAATTTGCCTACCATTTCCATTGGAAGCAACCAAGTGACAACCTAATTTGGCACCAGGCGTGTTCACTCATTTCTAGAATACAGCAATCATTCGCATATAGAATGACGGCGAACAATAATTCGAAAATTTTAAAGAATAAAACAATAATTATGATTTCGTGAGTATTCAATCGTTGTAAAAATAGAAGTGGTAAAGAGAATAATCAAAACTATCGCGATAAGCGTTTTTTTACTGTATTTTACTTGTAGTGGTACGAAATCAAAGTCGTCCACCCAGCCGTCCACGTTTCTTTCACGTGATTTTGACTGAGGTAAGCAAATTTAAAACATTTGTAAATAGGGTTAACCTAAATACTTCCACAAAATTTTCAGTTTTTGTAAACAAGTCGAACCTTTTTCTTATTTACTCTTTTACTTATTGGCTGTTTGGGGTAGTTTGGAATCTGTTCCACAGCTACGGGAATAAAGAAGATTTGCCATAGATTCCGTACAATAAGGAATTCCAGTGAAAAATATGGTTTTAAAAATATATATTCGTATAGATCAGCAAATGCCGATTCTGAATATATAACTTTTATTGTATATATATTGTATATATATATTATATATATACGTAGATTTTATAAATCGTTATATAAAAGTGAATTAAAAACGGTACCATCAAAACACCATGTTCTGTTGGTACCACTGCTTCTGACGTCACACATGCCATTTTTGAGCCCAACTCTAACCAGATAAGATGGTTTTCCGCTGTTTATCATGTTTTTAGCTTATAATTTCGCTGTTTACAGTGTTCATTTCGCTCGTAAAATCATTGTTTGTTTATTGCGACTAGTTGAGAGTTTTTGCTTGAAAATTCGTACCAATTTCAACGAATTTGTATACGTAATAATACTCTATACCCCTTCCAACAACAATGTCAATGGCACTTTTTGATTATTTCTTCAGTTATTCTGGAAGCGGAGGATTTCTAATGATAACCTATTATTTCTTACAACGCATAATATATTTATTTTTATTTCAACCCATTAAAGTTACACCAATATTTCAAACCTATTCAATTTATCCAAAACATTCAAGTTAATATCTGTCTACTGCTGTCACGGATTGTTGAAGTCCGCAGATGTGCATGCGTCTGTTTTCTGCGCATGCGCAGAAAAATGAAAGAGGCTATTAACGCAAGCGATTCTGATTTTAAACTAGTTATTAAAAAGAGCTATGGACTTTCTTTGAACGCTGATAAATTGTTAAGTAGTTGCGGATATGAATGTATTTTTTCACTTCGGCACAATTCACCTACAATAGTAACGAGACTCTGATATTCTACAATGTTTCCTTCAATGAAAAGCAGTTAAATTTGAGTATAAAGTTCTCGAAGTTTTGTATGAAATTCATACAATATCAATTACTGCCTATTGAACCGCTAATCCGACTGGCTCATGTGACGTCACACCCAACAAGCCATAGATTTCGTGCGTTTTGGTGGGCTTTAAAAAATCGAAACTTTAACAATTATTTTAACCATGAAAACGAACTTTAAATTTTTTTTTTTTAAAAACAGAAAATTAAGTTAGGATGTCAACATTAATAAAAAAAAATAAAAAAAATGGACTGGAATTCCTTATTGTAAAATGGACGAATTGATCATTAGCAGATTTGCCTTACGAAGAGTCAGTGACCCGCCTAAGCTCGCGCCCCTTATTTTGGTTTCTTCCCCTTGCGTGTTAGGGGATCTCCAGTATTTTTATTTGCTCTGTGGTTTGCATACATATTGCTTGTTTGGTCACACGTGGCTTTTCGGCCAAAGTTTTCTGTTTTCCGCTTTCACCAGAGCATTCATTGAGCGATCACAAATTCATGCAGCAATTCACAGTAGCAAATTGTAAATATTTTAAAAGTTACAAAAAAGTGGTACAATAATTTTCAAAATGATCCCATTGATTGGATTGAGAAATTTTCTTATGAACAAATTGCGTTTGTTGCATACCTACAGTCGCATTGCAGATAATAATGCGAAGTGAAGATAAAATATGTCTAAAACACGCTTCGTTATTAATAGGTATATAAACATAAATATAATGTTTTATCTTTTGTGTGGACTGATTTCAGTTTGCAGATTGTAAATGGCTCATTTTGCGACAAGTGAAATCTTTGATTGACAAAATGACTAATTTTGGTATAGAAATTTTTGCAAGTTGTTTTTTTCGTCATTTTTGCTTACTGGATTCTGTCAACGTCAATTAAATAACAATCAGTATAATCACTAATCGTTTTTGTTGTACCTTAGTAGGTACCGACAACAGAAACGGCTTCATGAAACGTCACTATTTTCAACAACGTTTATTTTATTTTATTCTGAAATGTGGAGAAAGTAGTGCGATTCCTCACTTCTTATATTATAGGGAATAATAGATGTAATAAATTTCATTGTCAGATATAAAATTGAATAGCCAAAAGTTGGCGTTTGAGGTATTTGTCGGAATTCTACACTCTAATGAGCAGTGTCGTGCATTGATCTATGACCAAAGGTAGCCTGGTTTTTTTCAAATTCGGGTATGAATTGTGCATTGAATATGGTCATTTTATTATCTCACTAAAAAGTGTAATTTTGTCATAAAGAAATAATTTAACCGTTAGAGTGCGGTGCAGCGCTATGGCTCTGCAAGCGTTAGCGACGAAAATTGCGACGAAACGCTTAGGCGCTGCGTTCTCCAGTATGCGTTTGTTTATCCTTACAGGAGCACGTGTTCCATTTGATATACTATATATATTGTTTGTTGTGTTATAATAAATTAAAACATATATTTCACCATATCGGATCTTAGTTCTATCGCGGATGATGTATCAAAGGACGGCGACATTACGGAAGATGAGCCCTTCGATCTGATAAATGAAGACAGTGATGACGGAAGTGCGATTATTGGCCATCGCAATAATAGAATGCGAATAGAAAGTGAATTTTCTTCATGCTGTAAGATGGGACTAAATGACCTTTGCACTATTTAAATATTCTATAAAATTTAAATAGAATAGAACCGTGCGAACTGAACGCCAGATGCTATGCGAACGCCGCCCTCTGCACACAGTACAGTGATGCCTATGGTTACATCCTTTAAAAAAAAACACCTTTAGCTCCTCAAATACAAATTAATTAAAATATAATAGAAATAGAACAAGTCAGTGTGAGCGGGCTACCTCATAGAAAGGTTCGTTCTGTGCGATAGACCATAGAATGGATATGGTGGGAACCCGACATTAATTGCATACATGATAGCGATAAAACACATCGTATTACCCCATTTTTCCTCTAACGATTTTTTTTATGTATCAAAGATTTTCTAATACATAATATGTATGTGTTATAAATTATTCTTCCTTATAAAAATTTAGAGAATGGCTAATTTTTTATTTATTTTCGAGATCAACAGTTTACATAAAAATAAGTGATATAAAATTGACCATTTACAGGTTTCCTCTTGGGTAGTATATATATATATATTTATTTATTAATTTATTTATTTCTTAAAGATTAACAAAAAAATCGCAAAAAAATTTAACCTTACTGGGGTACCCCGTTCTAAGGTCACATTGTACATGGTTTTATATAAAGAATATGAATTTGGTCAAGTATATTTTAAGTTTGATAAAAAAAATTTAAGTAAGATTTTGTAATTATATTAAAATATGACTAGAGGAACATGATAATAATATATAAGTAAATCTAGTGATTTTGGAAGAAAACAAAATAAAATTAAAAAGATGTACAAAATAAAAAAAATAAAAAAATTTAAAGTTACAATTTGTTTAAATGGGGTATGGAAAGGAAAAGGGTGGGGGATCGACCTAGTTGAAATGCAAAGTGTGATTTCATATTAATAAAAGAATAAGAAATATATATATATATATATAAAGGAAGAAAGGACGAAGGGTAATGTTTTTTTAATTACTTTTTCGTATGTTCAATGTTGTCTATTTCAGACCATAAGCAATATATCATTTGTATTCTAAGTAGGTTCATAGTTTTAGCCACTGTAGCCAGGATTTTATTTGTTTGTTTATAGACCGTCTTGTCTTATGAGTAGGGTAGCTACGTACTTTTCATTTAGAAGGTATTTCGGATTTAATCAGCAACACCGGCCCACTGAATTTAAAACTCACATACGCAAGCAGTGGATTATTATTTAGGTATAAAACAAAATGAAAGTAATTTTATTTTGGAGCGATAATTAGTTTAATACTCATTTGCTAGTTAGTTTCTATTCGTAAAACACAACTGACGCAGTGAAAGTAAACTTGCTCATGAATAACATCATATTTTTTTAATAAATTCTGTTTAAGAATGTTGCCACGAAAATGTTTTTCTTTTTAGTTATCTGATGACAATTAGATTAAAATCAAATAGATTCATAACGCTTTTGAGTTTAATAGGGACAGAACTGATGGATTTATTACACATACTCGTATATAGATCAAGGATTGAAAATGTGATTCTGTTGTATTTCATTGTTTGGAGGCAGGTATAAACCTACTATAGATTAATGGAGTGCAGTCCACAAAAACAGAAAAGCTGTGCCTAACGCAATAATTTTTATTTTTTTTTATGTGACAGTCTTTCTTCATTGATAAATTGTTTCAATGTGATAAATTTAACCTATTTTAATAATACTAGATTCAAAATAACTATCTTCCTAAAACTATTCAATGCACAATTCATATGCGAACTTGAAAAACTATACACGACCAAACTTTGGCCATAGTTCAATGCACGCCACTGCTATGCATTAGGTATAATATTATGAGGGAAATATGATTGTATTGTTCTTATTCGCATATGCATAAGGAAAACGTAGTTTAATTGAATTCATTGTTGTTTTATTGATCACATTCAATAAAAAAATAATTACACGTATCATTATGGAAAGATATGAATTTACCTATTGTTTTATCGATATTATTAACGATAAAGAGTTATCGATGTAATATGCTAAACGAGGCAGGTGCCTTGCATACCCAATTTTTTATTTTTGCAGTCATTCATTTTTAATTTGTATATTTAACAAAATTTTATGGAATTTTAATTAATTTTTAAGTCCTTATTTTTACACGTGATTCCCGTTTCACCTTCAAACGTGCATATCCTACAAGACGTCGATAAAACAATAGTTATAATTTGATTAAATAGTTAATTAATAATTATTTTTCCTTTATAAAACACATTTTTGTCCCTTACTGTAAACACAAAGTTTGATGAGCAAATCATTAATCGTGAAAATCATTACGCCATATTTGTTTGCCATCTGCAACTTGCGTTATAAGATTACAAACACGTTTTGCGTAAAGCTTTTTGCGACACTCTTCCGCTAGTCACGTTGTTATTTGTACTCGTACAATGTATATATTACTGTGTATATACTCACGCACTACACTATCCTTCCACAAGACTGGTTTGCCCGATACTGACTAAATTCACCTCGCCGAAAGGTCCTTTTTCAAAGTCAAGCCTACCAAAATTAGGAAAGGACGACCGGATGGCCGAAACTTTCGGCGCGGTGGCTTTAGTCAGTATCCGACAAACCAGTCGTGCGGGAGGCCCAATCTACTGTCAACAATACAGGTACATTAGAAGTACATTTTCATTTCACCTGAATTCAAAAGTAATACCATATCATCAGTATTCAATCGATACACGATAAATAATATTCACTGAACCAATTTCAAACCAAATTATTCTCGACCTAGACACGATTTTTATGAGGACGCTCACCTTACCAAAATATTAATTGGATTCTTTCTTTTTTGTCATAGACTTGTAGAATTTTACAACTTAGTTAATAACCATGAAATTCAAGGGAATTGGGTTCATGTTAAATCAATTTGCGTAAATTGTTTACGCATTGGAAAACAAATTAATATTCTGGCGTAGTTATATTGCTTTTATTTTTTAATGGTCGAATTTGTGTTTATTTTTTCCGCCGGCATTTCTAACGCCTAAACTTATTTTTATTTGGAGACTGAACTTGACAGAGTTAGCTACTTTTATTGCTAAACCAATATTATTGGGAAATATGAGGAACTTATTGGTGTACCTCTAACATGTTGTCCTCGCACTGTAAAATACTGTAAACATCGTAATCGTATTCAGAGAATATTGCGTTTTCATTTCATGGTATTTCTTGCGAAAGGTCTTTATTTATTCAGTTTATTTTCACAAATTATATATTCATATTACATTGTGTTGATTCTGGTTCAGGTTTACTGGGGAACAGAAGACTGCAATAATTGTTAGGCAGGTGGAATGGGAGACTTCATTCAAATGATGTCCAGTTTATGAGAAAAAAACCTCAGTGTTCATGGGCACTTAAGCATTGTTCTCTACTTGATTAGAACCTGTTCGGTTTGAGATGATGCCGTAAAGAACGGTCTCCGGTCGTGCAATGGTGCTAAATGGTGAAAGAAAAAATACGTTTACTCCCTCGTGCTATAGTTACTAAGCCGGCCGGTGTTGCTCGTTGGATAGGAAAGAAAATCAAACAAAGTGTATGGATACCTTATGTAATGCAAGTATCGGAGCATAAAAAAATACAATAAATTGAACAAGAATATACAAATAACAAGTAAGGAATCTTGGAGAGTTTAGCGACTAATATGCCACATTGGGTTACTGGCGAACTGCCTGCATATGGCGTTGAAAATGTCAATGGTCAGTGGCGTGCATTGCTCTATGACCAAAGGTAGGCTGTGTATAGTTTTTAAAGTTCGGGTATAAATTGTGAATTGAATATTTGAAAAGGGCAATGTTATTATTCTCTTCCACCGGTTGTTATGGCTAATTGGATAAATGAGTGAACAAGTTTCTTTCCTGTTTGTATATAGGTACTATGTAATTATGTATTATTTAATAAGCAGGGAAAACACAATCACATGAAAAAAGAAAGTTACAGGGGCATTAAACACTTTTTTTCTTCAGGAAAGATTGTTAATTAATGTTTCTTCCACAAATAACACTGCAAAACAGCATTCTAGGTGGATAGCTTTAAAACATAGCGGTTGTGGTAGAGACTAAAGAAACCGGATAATTTATAAAAACGTACAAACCTTTAGCGGAGGGATAAAATTATAAATCTAATCAAAATTAACTTTTCATTGTGTAAGAATTACTAGCAATGCATGCAGTACAGCACAGCCTTTAGTGCAAGCAGTACACAGATGCACGGCTTTATGTTATGTATCTCAGTAAAAACTAGATTGAGTCAAATATTACATTGCCAAAATTTGGTCGCAACAAAAACTTTGAAATTCGTTGAAAATATTCACAAATTTATGAAAAACGAAGAAATTTGTCGATTTTTTTCGTTCTTTTTTAAACTATATTCTTCTTATTCAGCCTTTATGAACTGCACGCCACTGGGCAAGTGAATCGTCTTATTAATGGACGCGTTCTTTGTGTTAAGGTCAGTCCAAAGAATGTCAACAAAGCGAATGAGGAAATCTTTGATTTACGCTTTCGGTTCACGCGCACGTTGACGCAAATATACATTACGTTTCCAAGGGCAATATTGCACTCCTTTCTCAGTCAACCACATCACGCATTATACAGCATAATGATAATTGTGAGGTTTTGAAAGGTTCACCGAAGACTCAATATTTCCACATGCATCTACGTAATTGTACAACATAATTTCCTCTTTGAGTCCGTCCGTACGTTTATGGAAATTATCAAATTTAAAAAAAGAATCTTTTCAATTTCAGATAAGAAATTAAGTAGGTACCCACCACGGAGATAACTTTAGTACAATACCTACCTAAAAAATATTTTGTATGGCTTACTATTGCAGACCATTTTTAAAAGTGGAACTAATTTACCTATAGGTTTCATTTTAACATTTAACAGTAGACAATAATTGAGGGCGCTGCGACCGTTTAAATATTTTTTAATTGCAACACTAAGATGGCTCATATGAAGATTAATGTAAGTTTAAAAAAGCACAATGGTCCAAATGCATATTTTTTACTTTAACCGAACGGTTTTCGGAAATTAGTGGTATTTTCCGAAAGGAGATGGTTCCACGACATATTCTAAGATAATTTTGTTTAAACTTAAGGAATATAATATGGAAAGGCGATTATTTTGTATTTCTGAAATTGTATCTATCGAAATGACCAAGATGAAAAAAAAAAATAACAAAATCGAAATCACAGATCAAAATTATGGACTTGCTATGAAAAAAAAATGCTATGAATTAATGTTGATGTTTTGTCTTGTTTATTTAAAATGAACTGTCAATCGCAACATGTTAAAACATTTGAATGCGAAGAACACATTTCACAGATTTTAGTGCCACAGTAATGACATTTTGTAGTTTTAAAATAATACATTTCTACTATAAGGAACTCCAGTCTAATCTATGGCCGGTCGGTTTTGATTAGTTTTGAGGTTAGAATGTCAAATGTCAAAACAAGAATGAGCTTTACCGCACATGCTTTTATATTCTATTCATAGTAAACCATAACTAAACATAAGTAATAAAATTATGTACCTTTTTAGAAATTTCAACTCAAAGAATTATAATAGTATTGATAATTGGTTTGCTCCTGAATATTCTAGTTTTTTTTTTATATTGAACAACAATCAAAGAGTTTAAAGTCATCCAAATTAAGTTTAAATTTCACCAAAACTAAAAAATAAATATTTATAATACAAAACTAAATCGAAAAATAAGAATGTCCGTACTAATCGAAAAACAGAATACACAGGTGACGTCAGATGTTCCAAGTGCAATGGTACCAACATAACAGGGTGTTTTGATATGATTTTTTTTCGCTTTTAAATAATGATTTATAAATTCTATGTATTTATATAATTATTATATATAATAAAAGTTGTATATTCCGAATCTATTTGAATATATATATTTTAAAGCCATTATATTTTTGACTGGAGTTCCTTATTATAGGCCAATCTATAAGTAAAACTTAAAATGATGAGAATGTTTTTTTCGAATTTAACAAAATCATTACACACTCACGTATGTTTATAATTAGATGAGATACTGAGCAAAAAAGGAATTCCACTTAGTTGGATGTTGAACATCCAACTTTCTATTCCACCACTTTAGTCGACCTACGACCATCGACCTCGGTTGTCTGTAAACTGTATACAATATTTGACAGTATTTCTCGCCAGTCATGCTTTACCACCATACGGGCATTTCAAACAGCGAGTGTCATGTACGGTGTGCAAGAAGACTGTTACACTAATTACACACGTTTCATGCCCAAAACATCCGAGAAAATTGCATGGCATGAGCCGATTGATATGCCAACATACTCTGCAACTTCCCTAATAGTGATTCGACGATTTTCCAAAACCATTTTCTACACTGTTTCGATGTTTTCTTCGTTTGTTGACGTGGTTGCGACTCCAGGACGCTCATCGTCATTAACATCTTCTCGGCCTTCTGTAAAGCGCTTGTACCACTTATAAACACTTTTTTGAGACAAAGTAGACTAGCCGAATGCCACAAACATTTTAAGTGCGTTGGAGCACTTTATTCCATTTTTAACGCAAAATTTAATATATATTCTTTGATCCATTTTTTCAAAAGTAAAAAATCGAAGAACACACAAAAACGTGACTAACCTTTCCAGTTGTCAAAAACCAACCACTAATCCAAAGTGGCTGATAATGCTAACATATGATAAACATATGTGTACCAACATAACAAAAAAAAATCGATAGTCGAATGTACACAGCCACACAGCCCGCGAAAATTCAAAATTCACCTTTTCTTTTGAACACATCGTATATATAGCATTGTAATTATTCCACACTATGGGTAATTTTTAGATGAATTTGGAATTTTTAAAGTAAATTTAAATACGATCTTTACTTACACGGCGGCCTTTTAGACATTGCGCCTTGGTTTTTTCACAGTATGAACGTATGGCGCTGCACATACATACTATTTGTGTTCGCGTTCCATTAAAATTAGTTTGTGGTTGTTTAATTATTATTCATTACAAATCGTAGATCAGTAACCGCTAAACAGTTATCAAATTTGACTGGGCAATATTATACTGTTCGATAATTTGCAACACTTACAGTTTTATGCCGTATTAAATTACGGGAAATTTTAATTTGTTCTGCTTTTTCAACTCGTAATGTCGTTTCTAAGCTATGATCTATTACAACAATTATAAACGAATAATTGACAAACTAAAGGTTAATTAGATTACATAATGTAAAAACTATTCCTTCATCTATTTTAATTATTTATTAAACACTATCTTTGTTACCCGGATTTGACCCGGAATTCGATAAGAATAAGTAATTAATAAAATAAGATTTATAATCTAATTTTTTTAGATGGTCATGCTTCGGAATCTCTTTTTTTTTAGTTCAACAATTGAACAAAATAAAAGAACAATACTATAATTTGTCATAAATGGCGATTAGTGTTTAATTCGTAGAACTCCATTAATTTTTTTTTTAAATTTAATGTAAATCAAATTTAATAATGTTATTATTAAGTTCTCAGTTTTTATTTTATTATTGTGACACATGTTTCGGCGTTCAAAGCCATTTTCAAACTGTGGTTAGGCCACGTTGAGACAATTTATTTATATGATTCTATCCCCCCCCCATCCATTTCAATTTATGTTGCCTAAAATGATTTATTACCGGTGAAACCGATTTGCTGAGAAACCAATTGTCATAACGGATTCTTCATTCTGTGAGGTACTTAGATTTTAAATCTGATTTATAATGACGTAAAAGCTATTGACTTGCATTATATTGTTGAGGTCTTGTGAACATACTGAGTAGTGGGGAATAAATAATTTTCTATACTTTATTAATTGATGTTAAATTGGGATAGTTCGTTGAAAAAATACTATATTGAAATGTATGTTTCAACGCTCGGTAGCTTGTTATAGAAACGAAGTTGGAAGCTGAAAATTGTTTTATTAAGCGAGGAATTCTAAAGAGAAAAAAAGCTTGTGCGGATATCACGACCATAGCTAACTAACCGCTCAAGAGTTTTTGCTGCTTCAGAAAACCGATTTCTGCTTTTCTAGATAAATTATTTTTTAATCCGTCTGATTTTTATAAACCTCCTATCTCATTTCTCCCTGTCGTTTTCTTTTGTCATATTTACAATATTCTCCAATACCAGAGAATATATAAATAATAATACATTCAGAAGGTTGTTTGGGCTACTGCGTTATTGCAGCGCTTCAACTATTTAAATATAATAATACTGCACAGCTTCGCCCCCCTCATGCGGTACCGGGTCGTTGGTTTCAAGGAAAGATTATCAAATCCACCGTCCGAACATTCTGTAGCATGAGTAGTTCTATCAATAGGGAATGCCAGCAATTAGATGATATTTTAGGAATTAATCATAATTTTAGGTATTTGTGAATAATGTGTCTATTGATTCCTATGAATTGCGGGTATTAATATTTAATATAACGGAAATCAAATGAGCGTGTGTTAGGATCTGTGATTAATAAAGCGACCCACCAATGGTTAACAGGAGTTGAATTATTTGTATAGCGCTTTTGATTAAATTTACACGATATAAATAAGAACACGATATAACATAATATGAATTGAAAAAATAACAAATAGATATAATTTAATCTAGTCGAACTATGGGAAGAGAATGAAGCTATTAGGGAAAACCGGTGACTATATAGGAAATGCAGATGTCACTACTGTCGCCGTTCTTCAGGTGTTTGACGGCTGTCGAAATAGTAAATCTTCGCGGCCAGTTCAGCAGGCAGAAGCATGTAGCTATGACCACATAACATAAAATCGATCTTATTATTTATTTGACACATAATTATTATTTTTTTGGATATTTGACATATTCTTTACTACTATTATTTTTATACATTTTCTCACATATTTGTATCTATGTGTATATTCTTTTGACCTCCCCGCATTACGAAATATATATTTTTTAAATAAATGTCCTCGTTTTTTTTTCAGAAGGACGGTAGCAACATCAAGCAGCTCCGAGAGAGACGATGCTCCAAGGTGTGCCTCTGCAAGGTGCAGAGATGCAAGAAGGACGATGATGCTCTCAGCACCCTAACAGCCGAGGACCTGGAGTACCTGAAGCTGAGGGAGCTGACCGCCTACGAACAGGCCCCCGCCTACCTTCAACACAACCCCTTCATTAGATCTGGATATAGGAAATTCTTGCCAACCAAACTTTGCTGGGAAAGGTGAGCAAGAAGAATTGACAGTAACCGACTTTTTTTACAATGTTATAGCCAAATTCATGCAATCTATATTAATCCATCAAGGTCGGAATACCTATGTATGTATGTATGCATATCAGAGCCGCAATAAGGGCAAGGCAATCGTTGTAATGGCTCCAGGCTCTAAATCTGAAGGGCAACAAATAAATACCTTTTTTATGTTACCCATTGTCAACAAATATTTTAAAGAGTCATTATTCTAGTAACAAAACGTTGTGGCATTTGAATATTGTTCTGGAATCTAAAATTATCGTAATATGTCACTTACGGGTACACATAATTTTTTTTATAAAATAATAATTTCAAAACAAATCATCGGTTTTTATAATGTGAAAAACTTTAAGAAATATTTTCCTTACACGCGTTGACTGTTTTAAGAAAAATGCCGCCTTAGAGTCCAGACAGATTACGGATTGATCCGAAAGGAGTAGCCATTAGGTGGGAGCGGATTCCCATACGGTGCAGTTATAATTTACCAAATAACGTGATTTATAAAGAAAATGGTATTTGTGATGAGTGAAGTCTAATTACCAGACACCTGCAAATTTCGCGTTTGCTATAACGCTAATTTTTATGGGAAATTCGTCATTTTTACGCGAAAAATGCGAAAATCGCAATTTTCGGGTAAATAGCCGCGACTTTTCCTATTGTTCATGTGATATTCTAGTATTAAAAGAGTAAGTAATATTATACGTTCTAATTATTTATTTGTCATTATTTTTGACAAGGTTGAATAGTCATCAAATGGAACGCACCGATTTTCATGTCGAAAGCCCCGCGTACTGTCATTCTTCTTTCGATTAAAACAAATATAAAGGAAAATATCATTTATTTATTGTTTATAAACAACAACAAAAATTACAGTTTTTTGGTTCCAAAATACCGAAAAGGGAACATGAAACTGCTTTTGTTGCAAAGTACCTCCGATTGTGATGAAAAATAACCGAATATTCCCAAAAATTACACCACTTTTCCCAAAAAATACCGCGAAATTTTCAGGTCCCTACTAATTGCTAACTAATAAAGTTGGCAAATTTCGACAGTTTCGTTATTTGAACGTTATAAATAACAAATGGCGTAGATATAACAGAAGAGCGTAAAAGAAGAAGCCGGCCCGCGTTGTCTAGTCGAGTGGTCGGCCGTCAGAGGTGCGGGCCAGAAAACGCTGTGTTTGTACAGAATTATATAATATTTTGCTGTATAATGTATACCTACATCACTGGACTTGCGGGTTAGCAGCGTAACTAAACTAACGTAACTAGCTTTGTTGCGGGTGTGCGTTTCCCAATGGGTGCTCCAGAAACCAAAATACCTTGTTACCGCTCTGGCAGTCTGATTCATAGAATATCTTCCAGCCACAGAAATAGACAATCTTTCCACTGGAAATATGCAGGTACTTACTCAAATCACTGTAAAAATAGAAGATGCGTGTGCGTTTCCAATTATTATTATGTTTCTCGTATCTACAAGCATTTTTTTTTGAAAAGGTGATTATTTTCTCCCATTTTTAAAGGCTAGAATTAGCGAATGAATTTATTGTGGTACGCTAGCTTAGCAACGCCACAGTTCTGGATCACGAGGTTCGCTCTATTGTACAATAATCAAACGGGATACATAATCAACTATCTGTGTCACGATACGTTCATTCAATAAACCGTTGCGTTCGCCGCAGCAAAGGGACGTTATAAAACCCTACTAGGTGAGAGCGCGGGTTTGTATCCCGATGTGGGCAAATCAAATAAAATTATCTTTATGTGAATTATTTAATTTATAAAAGTAAGCATTTAAAAAATATATTGTAATATGCAAGAACGAATGGATTAAAAATTGGAATCCATAGATTTTGTGTGTTTTAGTGGACTTTGTAAAATAGAAACTTAAAAAATTACTTTAACTGTGAAAACTAACACTAAAAAAATCCTGACATTTAAGTTAGAACGTCATTCATTATTGATAAAAAAAATTTAAAAAATGGACTGGAGTTACTTATTGATTGTTTGGAATTTGCTATAACTAAGTTTAGTGTCCATATATTAATGCGGGATACTTCGCAATCTTTCGTTTACTCTCCTCCCCGCTCTCCCCATTTCCCCCACCTCACAATATTTCTTTTTTAAATTAAAATTTTCTCAATAAGTTTATGTTGTTTTTATTCATTTTCTCTTTCAGTGTATTTTGGTGGACCAATGAGACGATCAACATCTGGTCACACATCTTCGGTTGGTTCCTGTTTCTTGGGCTGACCATCAATGATCTGATCCTCCTCAACATACACGCCTCCTTCACCGACAAGCTGGTTGTTGCGATTCTTCTGTCATGTTTCCAGGTAAATGGAAACTGATCATTTTACGAATTCTTTGTAAATGCTGTGCGGAGGGTCTTTTTAAGGGAAGGAGGAAGGGTAAATTCTAGGAAGGAAAAGGGTATAAGTGATGGGTAGAATATAGTGGTCACTGTGTCCAGGAGTAACGGACGTATGAATCCATCCCTACCACTGTGGTGCAAGGCGATGGGTCGAGATAGTCCGGTTGGAGAGGTTAAAGGGTCTCGCTAAATCGGCCTCTCCTGATCAGGCCCACCACACTGGTGGTGGGCAGACTCATCCCCGGCCAATATCTGGACAAACCTCACCTCATGGGGGGCACCTTTGCCAAGTCACCTGCCCTAGCGAACCACGTTGGGTGATCTGTTGCAGAGGTGTTGGTTATCCAATGAATAGTACCTTTATAATATTTTGATAATTATTAACAATGGACAACAACAACAAAAAAGTATGTTTTTCCAATAAAACTTTTCAAACGTCAGTTTATGCCCTTTTGTCGAATGACCCACTTTTTATTTACCAGGTGAAGTGCAAAATTTTGACATTAAATTTCGTTACAGTGATTGAATAATGAGTGATGAAGTGAAGTTGATGGAAATAAATTCGAAACATTTTTGACAACAAATTAATTATGCTTTATATAACAATGATCGACGTAATAGTGGATAATAATTAAAAACACATTTCATATTCATGTATAAATAAATCTGGCAGTTCTTCAACCTCTTTCCATTGTTTCGATCAGACGTCGTGCGTCATTTTTTATAGGCCTTGCAATTTCAAGATGTATTTTTGGTTTTTGTTAAAATTGTTACTCTACTATGGAATACTAGCTACAATAATACCTTGTCCTACAGACTCATCTCAAACCTAACAAAAAGAGATAGATAGAGAACGTGCAGTGTTCTAATTTTTTTATTTTAAATGTAAACAACGTAATCTCCCCTGATATTTAAAACGTTTTTGAGGAGCGTAAAAGCGCTGAAACAAACTTTTTTTTATAAAGATTGTAGAATATTTTTTTATTAAAATATGAAGTGGTGGGAAGTAACTACAGACTTTTTATTTCGCAACGTAGAATAATATTATTGTCTATGTCTTGCTAGTGATGGGCAACACCAAAACACTAGGTTGAGAAACACTGAATTAATCGTATTCGAATCAATCGGACACAGACGTCAATGCTAATTTTATTTCACGAAGGCAAAACCATACCAAAATTATCTACGATGTCATCGACCTTTTTAGCCCTCCCTACAAATTTTCATTTGACTAATTCGATTAATCAACCGGTCGGTGGCTGAATTGGTAGCGCATCGGGTTCCCACCCAGGCGTCGTCAGTTTAATTTCTCGACTGGCTAAATCCGCCATCACGACACAAGCAACATTTTCCAGCAAGTGTGATGGTAATAAGAGATTTTCAAATGTTTCTCGGATTATTCGTAACCCGGGAATGTTTTTATTTTTACATTAAAAAGTCATTCGAATGGTTCAAAATGCTTCGTATGAGAGCAGTCAAGAAATAAAAGGCCCCAGAGCAATGGCCCCCAAATTTTTCTATTCGCGGCACCCTCGTTAAATTCAGATTTTCGGAAGGCTCCTTGTGTCAATTTTTAAAGCAAGCGATACTTAGATTTCACACCGAGTGCCGAAAACCCAGCTTCACGGCGCCCCGGGGAGGAAGCCGCGGCTCCCCGGGGCGGCGCGGCGCACACTTTGGAAACCACTGCCCTAAACAATATATTGTTATTTTGTTACTCTAAGCTAGAACCCCATAGAGAGACCTGTGTCGAAAGCTTAGAGTAGCAATAGTATATTGTTACTCTGAGATCCGGAAGAGGATGAGATGAGGAAGAACATTAATCTAAGGATCGAAATATTTTTAATAAATTTTAATCGATTAATCGTAGATAATTTCTTCAAAAGATTGGTATTCACGTTGTGGTATCATTATTAATAAATTAATTAAAAAATTACTTTGTATTTACCACATTATTAATATACACAGATATCAACATGTTTCGAAAGCGATGCTTTCTTCGCTAGGAATATATAGAATACAATATTTTTAATTAATTTATTATTCGTAGATTTAAAATGTTTTGATTGTTGAAACAATAGATCATTACGAATCGAATATTTCGATTATGCCCATCACTACGCCTTGCTAATTTTTCTGTATGAATTTTAATGAATTATGTTGCTGTCGCTATTTTCTTGTGCAGTTACATATAAAATATTTACGTATTTGAATAACTGGAATGTTACGAAACTTGTTCATAGCATCATACGGCGGAGAGAAAGTATAAAAGCGGTACCCACCTATCAGAAAATACTGTCGAAATACGATGCTGCATCATTATTTTATGTTTTATAACATTTCGTTACTTTTACTAACGAAAACTTAAAAAAAAACAAAATTCTCATCTAAAAATAGCGAAATATAACTTTTGTTCTTGAAAATCAAAAAAAGTCTCGACGTGCTTTGTGGTCCAGTGGTTAATTTCATACATTTTTGGCTTGTTTCTGTACGTGACCACATTTTTTTGTAATATCACCCAAGGTGGATTTAAAAAGCTAGATATTAAGTTCCCTTGAATATACATAGTTCTACTCCAGAATTAAAAAAAAAAACTTGTATTTACATATTTATTATGTACGCAAGTGCTCAAAGATTAATTCCTAAAAAAGCATGAATAAAATTCAACAATACCGCTTCACTGTTAATACGCATAGATTTTTAAAATAAAACTTATTTTCGGATTACTAAAAATTAGAAAAAAAATATTGGCATATGCGAAAATGCAAAATAATGCGTATAAATTCATTTAAAGCTTAGTAAAGTTTGAAGTTTTTGTATAAAATTTTTAGGTTATGTTTTCGTTTTCTGTAAACCTAAACTAAAGACGCTCTTGAACACAATAATTTTTTTCGTCCAGTTTTCACGTGAATTGTTTTTTTCTATGAAATTTTGTATAAAATTTTCCATAGAAAAAGACAACTCGCCTCCAATCTGGATAAAAAAAAGTATCGTGTAACAATATGTCTTATGAACCTAAAACCTATTTTGTATGTAATTAATATATTGTATTATATTTAAAATAGGTTTTTAGGTTCTTAGTTTGGGTTTAAAAAAATAAAATAAAATTGAGCCGGAATTGTGTAATTTTACCAAAACATGTTTTACATACTAAATATGATATATTCTTTACGATGCAATTGTATCAGAAATATATTTTCTATGAAAAGGAAGGAGGGGATGATACAAAACAAGCTCTAAAGAAATGAGTACACTTAACTTTTTGCCCATGTCATATTTTTCTTATAATATGCATTTTTCTTAATGTATTCAAATATTTTTTTGTTGTACAAAAAATCATTATGTTAAATCTCAGACCACAAACTTAAGATCTAAAAACCGTATCTTTTTCTAAGATAATCAATCTTCATCTACAAAAAAGATTTCTAAAATCTTGCACACCATCAAAGTATATGACGTTATCAAGACTAATGAAATTTTTTTGCTTATGTTCTCATATAATCGAAATGAATTTTTACTTTCAGGCATGCATGATACTCTCAAGTCTCTACCACACGTTTTCCTGCCGTTCCGAGACCACCTTTGAATGTTTCCTGATGTACGATCTGTTTGGGATTGCCCTCTCACTGTTGGCCATCTACACATCGGGAGTTTACTACGCCTTCTGGTGTCACCAGGTAATCATTTTACTAACATAGTATTAAATTTAACCTAACCTAATATAATATTGGCAAACGGGTGAAAAATCAATATCCATACCTAATTATGTAGGTAGATTTGATATCGTACCTTTTGTTATAAGCTATGCTAATTTATTAGATTCGAATGGACAGGTTCACCAATAAACCATTTCTTCCGCTAAGTAACATTAACTACATATTTTGTCCGTTTTGTTGTTTCATATTATGGTTGTTTTTTTGCTACACTACTGAAATTTTACATCATTTTTACATCAATCTAGTTGAAGTACCCGGCATTGCCGGGTGTCATGTACGTTTTTGAGCATAATTTTGGTGATGTATTAACTCTACCCCTAGTGTAGAGTAGGGGACACTGTAATTTTTCTCTTATTTTGAACAACAAATGGGCAAAATTTCATTGAGAAATGGTAACATAGGATGGGGGTGGTTGTCGAAATCTAATGTAGACTGTATCCTTTCTCTTGTTTCGAAGATCAAGTGTGCAAAATTTCATCGAGCTCAGAATAAAACCGTAGATTTGTATACAAAACAAACAGACACCCCCTGCCCACGATATTCTTCTTTATATAATGGATAGAATAAGAAGATATATTCATTTTACTCGTATAGAATAGCTAAAACTATGTTTACAATACATAATAATATAATTTTTCTTTATTAGCTGTGGCTACAATACATTTCAAATTGGGTTGTACTCAGTTAGTGGTGATTTCCTATTTCCGTAACAATGAGGTTGTAACAGAAAAATTCATATAGAATATAGATTAACAAATGCCGATTCTCAATACATATATAAGTTTTATTATACGTATTATAAAACCAAGTTCAATGTGTCCTTAAAATTGGGTACCCCCGCAAGGACGCTTTTTTCTCATAGGTACGCATGTAATTTTTATTTTTATTATTGGGTATCTTGTTCCTAGAAAAAATCGGCTTTATAATTGTTATGAATATAATTACAAGGATATCATTACATGTTTTTATTTATTACATTATGAATGCTAGCAATTTGATAGTAGTTGTATTTATATCCTTGCTTAGTTATTTTTTACTATCTTGTTGATATTGCCTTGTGATCAACACAAACAGTTGACCGTGACATTTCTAGTTTTATATTTCTGTCCTTCAAAATGTCGTAATTTTTAATGCATGCACTATAATTAATTTACTCTACATCAATAATTACTGATGTAGAGTAAATTAAAATTATTTGAATAGAAACATATAATGGGATTAAGAAAATAGATAAATATCCTCATAGAAACTATGGATATATCGTCAATGAGAATCTATTACAGCATGTTTTTGACCGTGAACTCTTATTTACATAAATGCATATTTTTAGTAACATTGTATTTTTGTTATATTATAGAATTTGAACCTAGTAAATATTTACATACACACTAATTAAATTCTTAAGAGCGACATAGAATACAAATTTATTGCTACAGTGTATTTTAAAAACAACTACTAGATGGCACTAGAAACTCCATTGGAAAAATGAAAGTTCATTGGCAGTTCACGGTTGTTTAAGTATAGTATAATGCCATTTGACAGAGGCGCTTAGCCTGCTTTAGTAGCAAGAAAACATTAATGCTTCAATATAGGTGAATGCTAATAATTGCAAATCTTCAACATCCTCCGAACTTGTAAATTCTCCTTTGTTGTGATCTCAGGAAAACACTCAGCATTATGTCACCTTATTCACTTTCTAATGACCACAATGTAGTCATCTACACATTTGACTTTAAGCTGGAGGGTTGCGAGCTAGATTTACTTTTCATCTAACCCTTAATCACCCAGAGGAATTTTAAAAATACACAAACTTTGAGAATTATTTACAAAGTAAGTACTAACCCTATTCATTTGCGGCTTTTTTTAAATGATTTAGTGATCTTTCCCTGACAACACTATTTTTTTTCGTTGGGTTGGATGCGCTGCGTACACACTTTATATCATAAATCAAAACCCATGTTCGCTCTTTTTGGAATTCTGTGATTCGACTTCTCTACTACCGTAAAACACACAATGTGTTTATTGTTATTTCATATGTCTTATTATTTGTATTGAAAGAATAATGTACATTCTTACATATTACCAGCAAATTCTAATCTTAAAGTATATATTATATATGTTTTTATCGTCCCAAAAGTTCTCAGTGAATATGTAAATAAAAAAGTTTATAAAGTAACAAAAATGTTTCCCTTGTCTACATACTAATTAATTATTTACCACTCAGAACCACAGTCGTTTTAAAATGATGTTGAATATTTCCTAAACTATAAGTAAAAAAAAAATTAAATATACTAAAAATTTGTAAATAATTCCACTACACACAATCTAACGTCAATATTTTTCTTATCTAAAGAAATTAAATTGGGTGAGAAAGGGTTAACAGAGAGCATCGGTCTCAGATACTGCTATGGTTTTTTGAAGTGCTGCTACACCAACGTCCTTTACATGAGAAACCAATGTTGTGATCATTTGATGTATTATAATTTTGATGAGACACGAAGTTAAAAAAAAGATTCCACTTAGTTGGGAGTAAGAGTATCCCCAACGCTCTAACGGCAAAAGACCGGTAAACGTTGAAACATTGCTTGAAATGGCTTTTAGCCGTGTTTGGTGACCAGATCTGAATAGCCAGGCATTTCTCCACCTCCCACTTCCCCTTCTCCTTCCTCTCCCCAATACCTTCAGCCTCACAACATTTCCCAATTGTGGATGTCATAGTCTCACTGGCTCCAGACGGTTGGGAGCAGTTGAGACTCTTGTGCGGTATTCATGTAAAAAAAAAAAACAATAGATACTGACGAACATGCACACCGCTATTGCGGGCACATAGTGAAACCCGCTTGAATGAGATATTATATAAGTAAATAGTGCCTCTAATTATATAACCCTATGATTGTGATTAATAAAGGTTTTTCAAAATACCGGTTCCAGGACCGATGTTCCTTAAAACGTAGTTTAAAATCACGTTACCTGCTAGGGGTTAATATACCATCGGTTATAGTCAGGTCTGTGTGTTGAGATGTTTATTGTTAAGTTCGACGAACAAAAATGGTTTTACAGCTGACAAGGATCATAAACACCTAAAAAATAATACGTGTTTTGTGTTATAAAAGTACATGTTTCTAAGTATACATAATTATCTACGTTTATGGCATTCTTAGTTATAATTACTGTGAGAATTTGTGTAGAGATAATAGTAATTACTAGGATTTATAGTTTTTCTGTTAATATCTCAGTACCTACAAGCTTTTTGCTAATAGACTCCAGTCAACACAACATGCGCAATTAAACAATTGTAATGACAATTGTGTAATGACATAATCACTGACTGAGAAATTATTTATTTAGTGTGCAGTAAAATATACATACTCGTAAAAGACATTTCGTGAGGTAATTACTACAACTAGGTAATTCTGAATCAGCGTTTTCGAGTTTTACACAAAATCATACCTTTATTTCCTCGCCCATATTTTCCACAATTACATAATTTGTGTTTGTGGTATACATGTACTTCCATGATAATATGTGTTACGGTATATATGGGCATGGAAATACAGGTATGCTTTTGCATATAACTCGAAAACACTGATTCGAAGTTAACTAGTTGTAGTAATTACCCCTCGTTTTAAAAATTGCTTGTCACATTATCATAATAAATGTGTCTTTGGTTTTTGATCTCTTCTTGCGAGTGGATGGGTCATTCGTGACAATGTAATTAATTTAAATAATTACTGTGTTACCTTTTTTCCAGGAACTACAATTGTTCTACCTCATAACAGTCACCCTCATATTCGTGGTAGCAATGTTGGCACAACTTCCTCAGTTCAAAATCAATGCCAATATCAAGATGATGATTTTCGTTGCCTGGGCTGCTTATGGAGTACTGCCAACGTTCCACTGGGCTGTCGCAATGGGAGGGTTCGATAACCCAATGGTTCAGGTTCGTGTCTATTTACTCTTAGTTTGATTTAAGATTTGACTGTCAAAAGTGTTCTGCTATTTGACTTTTTGGGTGTTGTCCTTCCTCCCATAACTTTGTTTGAAATGTTTCTTGGAAACTCATCTCTTGAACTTGATTCCGTGGTACTGGGAAGGTCCAAAACTTATCGAGATTACTTAATCACAGAGGTGATAAAAATCACAAATATCCAGTTAAGATAACGTATCATTCAATACTTCGTGGTATTCAGCTTTAGAGGGTTTCTCTGAAACTGACTGCCAGAAACCACAATTAAGGGCATTAACCATATAGCAAGATGATTAAATACCACGATATGGTATATCTTCTACACAAATTAATAAATAGTTATCTACCCTCTGCATATTTGCCCTAATGTTGAATACTGTGGTCTGTCCGAAACGTTGCTCATGAAAAAATGAGTAAGTTTATTACTACCAAAAAAGCAAAATGCTCCTTGTACTATTATTCTTTTTGTTTTCTACAGTATATTTTACATTTTTTAAGGAACTGAAAAAAAAACCTAATTGGAAGGAAAACGTAAAAGGGAG
Source organism: Halesus radiatus (assembly GCA_022606495.2). NCBI lineage: Eukaryota > Metazoa > Arthropoda > Insecta > Trichoptera > Limnephilidae > Halesus > Halesus radiatus. Next base: position 48,373 of record JAHDVE020010426.1, read on the forward strand.
GTATTGAAAAAAAGAACATTTAAATTTTATGTTTCTGAAAAAATAACACTTTATTAAAAAAAAAATACAATTTTAATTTTTTAAAATATTTTATTTAAAAAATCATGTATATTAGTTTGTTGCATTTTTGTTTTTTTGTTATGTAATTCTCTTTATATAAACATTTAAAAGTGTCATCTTGAATATCACCAATGCTTGTAAAGTAGGTTTTTAAATCCTCGATGAACCTCATTGCTTCTTCTTTTGTTGGAATATCAACCTCTTCTTCATCGGACAGTTCTTCAGCAGAAAAGTCTACTGGTCTTAAATGACGGTCAACAATGTCATCAACTTCCACCAAGTCTGATGTCATAACATTGAAGGCAAGGTTTACATAATCCTCCAGGGGTTGGTCTGAAATCCTTTCCCAGCCTTCTATAACATCATCCTGGATATTTTCTTGGGTACTGGGTACGTCTTCACCCTGCTCCTTGTATATCCCAGCTTTCCGGAAACAATTCTTGATGGTGAAGTCGGTTATTTCACCCCATGCCTTAACGGTATAATGCATTGCATCTCAAATAGACATCTTAAATTTGTTGGGGTCTTCACCTTGCTCTAACTGACACAATAACTTCTGTACCAAGTTTCTTCTATAGTAGTGCTTGAATGCCCGAATTATCCCTATATCCAGGGGTTGCATTTCACTTGTACAGTTAGGAGGAAAAAATGCCAACTGAATGTTCCTCAAAGTCAAGTTTGTGGAATGAGCTGGGCACCTATCGAAGAATAGCAATATTTTTCGATGTTTTACTCCTATCAAAGCGTCTAATGCAGTAAGCTGCTTCTCAAATAAGATTGATGTCATTAAGATTGGCTGCATATTTTGTCGGCAATGTCCTGACATTTTTGAAGCAGCGGGGTTTTGCAGACTTCCCAATCACTGACGGGGAAGCTTCTCACTGCCATCTGAATTTGTAATCCAGAGAACAGTGAGACGAGCCTTGCTTAATTTTCCTTCATGACAGGCTTCACCCTTGAAGCTGAGTCTTACAAGGTAGGACGTTGAATAACAACCCAGTCTCATCGGCATTGAAAATATTTCTGGGAGCGAAGTCCGCAATTAATGTAGGCACATCTGTCTGCTTCCAATCTTCAGCAATGTCCAAATCAACACTCTGCAATTCTCCGTAAATTGATCTGTAGACCACATTGTGCCTCTTCTTAAAACGATCTATCCATCCATTTGTTGCAGTAAATCCTTCAATATTTAGTCGATTCGTGATGCGCCAGCGCCTTTTGACGAATGATTGTACCGCCGACGGGAATATTACTGAACGGCCGGTCGGCCCGCCCGGCCAGTGGGATTATCAACATTTTGATGACTTAGATCTTCGGTACTATTTGGTATTTTCAATAAATTTTAAGAGTTCTGTCCTCAGCATGCTCTAATTAATATGTTACATTTGTAAATATGCGACATGAAATTCCATTGTAGGAGACAACCTCATTATGATTAGTACATACATCACCGATGAAATCAAATTATATATTTCCCCTTTGTGAGGAAATATGGGAACTAATTGAATGTTATTGTTCTTTCAATGGAAGAGAATTCCCCCTTATGGGGGAATATAGGAACTTTGTTTCCTCAATGTGGTTCATTAGTGCTTTTCCGTTAGTCTTTGGCTAGAATAACATTAAAAAAAACATTGGTTTATATTATCTAATAGGACAAAAGCATATATATGTTCATAACGGTTGACATTTGCGTGTTTCGATTGTTTAACAATATTTTATGTTTGTTTTAGTTGCTGTTCCCGCGCGTCATTGGAATGTACGTCATCAGCGGAATTGCGTTTGCCATCTACTTATTCAAAATCCCGGAAAGGTGGTGCGCCGGAAAGTTTGACTTCATCGGCCACTCTCACCAATGGTGGCACATGTTCGTGGTGCTCGCCCTCTACTACTGGCACAACTCCGGGATGATGTACGTCCAGTACAGGATGAACCACGGCTGTGCCAACACCATGAGGATATTCTAATTAGAGTAAATAAATTATACTTCTATTCTGTGATAAATTTTTATCGTTATAATCTTTAAATTGCTCGAAGCAATGTTAAAATTAGCCTGAGGAGGTGTGAAAATCTCATGTTGTTTGTATATAAATAGACAAATCAATTCATTTTATTAATTTCTTCTTTTTGAGTGATGTAGAATATGTACTACTTTCTGTGGGGTTGAAACCAGTAAAGTTTGCGATGTTTAACTGGCTCCTAACAAAAAATGATGTATTTCAGAACCCATAGAAATATGAATCAAATCACTTAAATATTTCAATGTAATATTATGTAGTTGAAGAGAGACATTGTGAAATACAAAGTAGCCAAGAAGCCAGGGTAATCATTATTATAACACTTCATTTTGGGTCTATGTCTATATAATTTGAATGCGTGTTACCGTGACCATTGAGTTGGATATTCCGACAATAAATAATGGTCTAGTTACAAAGAGTTAAAATATGGAGACTACGGTGCCTGAAGTTTCAGGAGTGGTTTAGTGTTTGTTTCATTATTATCATTCATATTTTTAATGTAATGTTACCAATTAGTTGGTAAAGTGTGACAACAATGCCAATAAAAAATTACATTATAACATATTGAAACTAAGTTTGTGGGTACTCTTTTTTTCTATAGCTGTAGGTAGTGTATAACTTTTGCACAAATCCTATCCACAATTATGTGGTAAGTATCACTTATATTCCCTTATGTCGAATGAAAAGCAGGTATTTTCACATAAAATAAATAAATTTTATAATTTTTATAGATGATTAATATCATTCCTATCTCAAAAGACAATAATGTGGACTTGATCGGTAATTTTATTGGTATTTTAGAATTAATAAAGGAATAGCAGCTTAATATTAATTTGCTCGTTTCTCAAATGAAACCGTACAGTGCCCGCGGATATTTTAATAGTACACAATTGCTGAGCCTATACAAATCCTAAGTGCACACCACTGTAGAATTTGGCAGCCACCTCTGGTCGAGAGCCCTAAAACATATGAAAAAAAAAACCCTGGACTCTGTGCAGAAACGGGCAATCCGTTTCGGGATTCGCCTATTTTAACAAACGGATTGCAATATTTGAAGTACAGACGTCAGGTGGGAATGCTGTCCTTATTCTATCGGTAATGGAAGATGCTTTGAGGAACTAGCATCATTGATCCCTTCGGAACCGGTGCTCAGTCGGGAAACACGCCAAACGTGCATCGAACATTTGTACACGGGTAACATTTGACACATGAGAACGGGTCGCTTCTACGACTTGTTCTTGTGTTCACAGCTCGGGTGTGGAATGATCTGCTGGCCTCTCTGTTTCCTCCATCCTACAACATGGGTTTCTTCAAGGCCCAGGTTCACTCCTTCCTATCCCCCAAAAGACCATCCACACATCATCCCCAAAGATGACATAGGCATTGACGAAAATTATTTCCCTCAGGGCATCCTGTGTAGAGTAACTGTCAAAAAAATAAGAATTACAATTTACAAATAATATTTATATCAGAAAAATCATGATGTCTCCCCTGTTTTATGGGAAACACTAATGTATCAGTAAAACTTTACAATGATATGAACATACTGATTGTTAAAATTTCAGATTCTAATAAATTTGTATTTTTTAACTATTTTAGAACACTTGTTTTAAATTAAGAAAGAAATATTTTTATATTTTATTATTGTTTTTTTACACATTATTTTGTTTTTATTATCTAATGCAATGTTATAAATATTTTTGTTACAATAAATCATTTAAATAAATAAACGGCTTTAATATAATCCATGAAATAAAAATATCCTCTCAAAGTACAATAAATTTTAAATACTTTTTTTTTTTTTTATAAAAGAAAGAAAGACAAATATTCCCAGGTTACGTATAACCTGACAATATTTGAAAATCTCCTACTACCATCACAGTAAGCGGAAGATGTTGCTTGTGTCGTAATGGAGGACTTAGCCAGCCGAGGAATTGAACTCACGACGCCTGGGTGAGACCCAAACGCGATGTCAACTCAGCCACTGATAGATCTACACTTTGGTTCTACACGCATGCCACCTATCGTTTAAACAACAAAACAACTTTCGACGGATTATTTATGTTCTGAACCTTTTTTAAATCCGATTGTTCTTTGGCTACCTTTAATAATGTTTATTTGTAATTTTCACAGATGGCACTCATCACTAAAATAACATGGTTTTAGAAAAAATTATATATTCAAATTATTATAATGAAAGTCGGGTAAAATGTATATCTGAAAAACTGTTTTCCCAGTTGCAAGTTATCCACGATGTTTTCCTCCCAAGAATTTTATCAAACCGAACGCGTACTTCTCGGTTGAAAAAATTTTTTTTTTCCTTAACTTCTGTTGATGTACTACTTAGGATCTTATATGCGTGAAACGCCAACCGGATCGGTAGAATGTCGAGAATCGGAAAGGCCAAAAATTTTTGAGGGTGCTTTTTTACAGTTCTTCAAAACTTGGACCAGCACTCAAAAATGGCCATAAACATCACTTTGCAGGTTGTTAACTCAAGCAATACCACAACACAATCTGTAAATTTTCTACATGTAGTTAGGAAAATATCTAAGATTTCAAAAGACAAAAGTCCCCACACCGTAATCCTCAAATTCTATGAAATACGTCCTAAAATGTCTGAAAATAGGTGCGAATTGAAAACCAGTGAAAACAATTTTGAACGTTTTACCCAAAATTCTAGAATGTATTTCATATGCAATAGAATTTAAAAGATTACAGTGCGAAGATTTTTGTCTTTTTAAACCTTATACATTTTACTAATTACCCGTATAGAAATAAGAGATAATTCTTTCGTAGTATTTCTTGAGTTAGCAAACCTGCAAAGTGCGTATTTTTGAGTGCTGATTGTCAAACAGCCTAATTAACAGATAAACACGAATCTGTAATAACCGATTTGTCTTACGATCGGGATATTCTTTTTATATTCATTGTTCTAAATTTAAAATATGGAGATAGTATTTCTTTTCAACTTTCACAATGGTATTTATTGGTATCGATCAAATTTTGCACCGCCATCGACCGGATATGGTATACGGGATAGGAATTTTGAAGAAAATAAATAAATAATTTTATCCGGCTCAATCCTAGGACCGATCTGCATACCATTTCGCAACATTTGTTGGACGTTTTATTTTACTGTTTACTGTTTTATTTTACTGTTTTATTTTATTTATTCGTGTAATATTAGGTCAAAAATATAAACTAGACCCATCGATTTATTCAAGAAATTTTGATTAAAAAAAACACACACACACCAAACCTACCTAAACAAGTTAATTAAAAAAAAATTAAGACTATCTTAGCGATTTTGGGAATTTAATACAAACATGGTTTATTTTCGTAAACAATAGAAATTAAATTGTTTGCCGTTCATATAATACGTAACTTTTAATTTCATACGGCATGGCGTTTATTGAGGTGAATAAAAAAATCCTGTTTTTAGTGTTAATTATTAATGGAAAATATGTTTAATATGGGCACCTCCACATAAAAGAAATTTATTGTAATTCATAAAATCGTGTAGGCTGTATCGGGGACTCAGTGGAGTACATGAAACGTCTTATGCGTGCTGCAGTGGTTGTATGGGCCTGTGGCCCTTTGTCTTGCTGCCCGAGTCTCAGGCCATTTCTGGAATTTACGTGTCGAACGCGAGGCGTTACAGCTCTGCAACCGTCAAATTTCTGTAAGCCTCATAACTCCCGATGAGCACCGGTTTGAGTTCAATGGATTAAAAATATTATAGAAGAGTGAGCTCTCTCAGATGCGACCACTCCCACTCCGATCGACAAACGTTCTGCCGAGCTACGCCTCTTTGAACGCCGCGCGCAAGGTTAAATTTAGTTCCTATTGCGTCATGCATAGCGCAACGACGACGCCATCTGCGTTCATGAAACATGCCCGATCGAGTAATGGCTTCTTTCATCTACACAAAGATATCAAAGTAAGGCGCGTGGGTAGTAATGTTGCAAAGGTATAAGCGATCTAACAATAACATTTTTTCGTTACATGTGGTTTTAGCAATCGACCCCCTGCTAAACAAAGTAAAGGACGTTTTACACCAATAATAACAGTTATTTTATACATTTAAAGTGCGTTTAGCAGGCTTAGCTACGATGAACCAGGCGTTATGACTCAATTCCTCGGCTGGTCCTCCATCACGACACAAGTAACATCTCCCGCTTAGTGTGATGGTAGTAGGAGATTTTCAAATATTGTCATGGTATTCGTAACCCGGGAATGTTATTCTGTCTATCTCTGTAACCATGTCTTTCTTTAAAAAAAAATGATTTACAAAAAAAAATTGGCATCTGGTTGTAATTTACAAAAATACTATTATATTGTGTTTTGATAAACGAAAATAATTCACAACAATACATGCGGTCAAAAATTGTCGAAAGATTACAATCATCTGAAGATTTTTTTATGTAAAAACCAACAACACTAATGCAGCAAAGAACTCACCAATTAATCGCGCGATCACAAATTATATCCACTATGAAAAAATATTACGCTTCTTTATGTTTCTTTGCTAACATACAAAACAAATTTATTAATTCTTTTTTTAATGTAATAAATTAATTTAAAACTATACTTAATTTTTAGTATTATGTTTTTTTCATAAAACTTTCATAGTCAATTAAAATCCTTGAGCATTTAATTCTTGATTTCATAATTTCTCTACACTTCACATCATCTCTCCATACACCTCTTCCTTTTATTATTATTATTCTTTCTATACACATTAGTTTAGAATCATTCTCATCCCAGGCAAAATTATTAGATATTGTATGTACATACGTAATAGGTACTTTAACAATGTAAATTTTAATATAATTACTATATAATTTGCAATAAAATGTACTGTATGTGTATATATGTCTAAATAAATAAATAAAAACACACAATTAGCGTTTATTTAGAAAGTTGTAGTCGGTCCGGAATATAATTATTTCTGAATCGACATGTTTTTATTTAAAAAAAAAACAACAAGTACAGAACTGTATATAATATGTGTCTTATGTCCACGAAGACATAATGACCCACATTCCATACTACCCAGTACAGAAGTGAGTGCCTCCGGGCTACGGGAGGGCAGGCCCTGAATCCGGAATGATGATTAACGTCCTCCTCGCCGCTGATCTCCTGATCCCTTCCCGTAGCTTGTGTATACCTCCAATGTTCCTGAATGTTCCTGAAATGTACCTTAGATGTTCCCAGGATTCCAGGATAAGGCGGCGAGTTTCCTTTTACCAACCATAATTCTTTTTTATTGCCCACTGCCGCCCGCGCCGGAAAGCCACTTCATGTCCCACCGCCGCCATAGTCTCTAGTCTATAGCCACTACCGCTACCTATTCTTAACCCGACCGACTTGAAACCAAAACAACCGCTTACATATTGCCTACAAAATCCATTTAAAATACGAGTGCTTTGTTTGTGCGATTTAAAAAAAAATATTTTTATACTTTCAAAGTAGTTCAAATGGTAAATTCATATGTTGAAAACGCATCTGAAATGTATCAGACTGAAAAGTACTCATCTAACAAAAAATGTCCTAATTCTTACTTTCGAATATTCGCCAAAATATTAAATTATGCAGGTGTTCCGTCACATGTAATTTATTTAGCATAAACTTTAGCACTCTTCAGATTTTCTTGACACGTCCAATTCCAGTAGGGCAAAGTTTTGCAATTATTTACACTGTTTTCAAGGAAGTTTTTTTTCTTCCTTTAACCCAAACTATGAACTTAATAGCTTATTTTATATATAATATAGTATATTACGTGTATATATAGTACACAACTGCTGACCTTGTACAAATTGCAAGTGCGCCCACTGTAGAATTTAGCAGCTACCTCTGGTCTCCTAAAGGAGCCCCTAAATATCTGAAGAAAACCCTTGACTGTGCATAAACGGGCGGTCCGTTTGATAGATTCACCTATCTTAACAAATGGATTGCAATACTTTAAGTAAAAAAAGAAGTTTATGGCAGGAGTTCCTCAAGGTTCCATATTAGGTCCAATTTTTTATATTATTTATGTATCATTTATTAAATACATTTTTAGACATGTAAAGCACTTTGTGTATGCGGATGATACTGCTTTGGTAATTTCTAGCAGTGATTTGCAAACATGTATGGACCTTTTACAAAAAGACTACATTGACCTTTTAAAATGGTCTCATGATTCTGGATTAATAATAAATGCAAAAAAACTAAATTAATGCACATAAGATCCCCAAATGCAAAGGTATATATTACACCTGAAATAAAAACACGCACTTCAGATTGTTTATACAATGGCATTCCTGCATCGTGTACATGTGAAAATGTTGAACTTCTGAAATCATATATTTATTTAGGTGTCATTATTGATTGTTTTTTCAATTGGGATTTACAAATAAATAAGGTTTGTGTACGATTAAGATCAATTGTTAGTAGATTATTTAATTTAAAATTCTTTGTTCCAATCTATACACTTCGAATAATTTATTTATCATCAGCGGAATCTGTTATAAGGTATGGAATTACAGCCTGGGGACTTTCCTGTAAAACAAACATCAATCATGTTCAATCAGTACAAAATTCACTGGTTAAATTATTAGCTCATAAAAGTTAATACGAACAAAGGCGTAACATTCCATACTTTTATCAGAGTCTCAAAATTCTTTCAGTAAGATCAATTCTGTGGTACAAAATTATATTTCAGCACATTAATAACCCTATATTTAATACAAATAAACTAGAGCACAAATACAATACTCGTCTCAATTTTAATGAAGGATTAATGGTTCCTGAGCATAAAAACAAATATGAACAAAGAACTTTAGAACACATGATTCCTAGTTGTATAAATATGTTACCCACTGAAATAAATAAAAAACTGTATTAAAACTAAACCATTAATAAACACATTGAAAACTTGGCTACCTGAAAGAAGCTATTTGTATTAGATAATAAGGAAATATTATTTTATTTATGATTTATTGCTTTCGTTTATGTTTTTATTTTATTCATTTTTTAAATATATTTTTGAAGAAATATTTTAGAGTAATATTCTTTATAAATATTTATGTTTTAAGCTTGTCACATATGGTTTTTATGATTTATTTTATATATTGTTTTTTTTTTATGTTTTTATATTACATATTTTGTAACCTTGTCTGTAAATTTTATGTTTTAAATAACAAGCTCCCGTTAGACAAACTACAAAAAAGTAGTTTATCGGGACTTTTTGAATTGTATTTTTTTTCTGTTGTAAAAAAAATATATATATTTGAAGCACAGACGTCAGGTGGGAATGCTGTCCTTGTTCTACCGGTATTTTAATGGAAGATGCTCTAAGTAACTAGCGTCATTGATCCCTTCGACACCGGTGCGCAGTCGGGAAACACGCTAAAAGCGCATCCAACATTTTTACACGGTTAACATATGACACATGAGAATGGGTTGCTTCTACGACTTGTTCTTGTGTTCAACAGCTCGACTGTGGAATGATCTCCCGGCCTCTGTATTTCCTCCCTCCTACAACATGGGTCTCTTCAAGACCCAGGTTCATTCCTTCCTATCCTCTAAAAGACCCTCCACACATCATCCCCAAAGATGACATAGGCCTTGAGGCAAATTATTTCCCTCAGAGCCTCCTGTGTGGAGTTATTGTAAAAAAATAGTAATGTAAAATAGGTTCTTAGGCCCTTAGTTTGGGTTTAAAGAGAAAAAAAGAACCTGATAATTTCATACAATAAATTCAAACTTTATTAAGCTCTAAATGAATTTAATCACATTATTTTGCATGTCCGCCGTAAATAGTATGGGTAATTATTCTCTCCATGTGTAATTGATATAAGCGTAGTGAGCAAGATTAAGAAAGGGACGCTTAGATGGTTTGGGCATGTAGAGCGAATGAATGAAGAAAGGAGTGTAAGGAGAATATATGACGCGAATGTGAATGGAAGAATAAGCCGGGAACGTCCAAGGAAGACGTGGCACGATCAAGTGAATCAAATACTTGAGTCGGGCCATGTCAGAAGTCGGAATAACAGAAGAGAATGTATGAGACGCTGTATGAACGTGAATGAAGCAAGAAGTGTATGCCAAGATCGAGTTGTTTGGCGGTCCGTCCTCTCTGCCTACCCCTGCGGGGAAACGGCGTGATGGTTAGTTAGTTAGTTAGTTAATGTGTAATTCCGTCCATGTGTAATTCTGGCAATGTGTAATATTATGCAAGATCCCATGTGTGTTTATACAAAATTTACGCAGAAATTCCACGAGAGAACGAACGAGTTTTGTACAGATAAATAAAAAAAATAAAAATAAACTTTTTTTGACTTCCATACAAAGGGAAGAATTTTTTTTCACATCTTTAAATGCAGCTTATAAGTGGTATGGCTATTATTAGTGGGAGTAAACAGAATTCAAGTATTGTCAGGTACAGTCTGACATTTAATAGTAAATAAAAAATGGTTAAAATGTTTTAAATGGTATCACTAAGATGGCTCACAGGAAAATGATATAAATGAAAATGATATTTAAAATATATCACAAAGGTCCAAGTGCACGTTTTTTTTTAATTAAACCAAACGTGGTTCAAAAACCAGTGATGAGTTCCGAAACGAGATGATTCTACATCATATTCTAAGAGCATTTTATGTTAAAACTTTTTTTTATTATTTAACGCTGTGCAAGAAAGATAAAATTACATGGAAAGGAGATGTTTTCGAATTTCTGAAATTTATGTAGCGAAATAACCATGTATTAGATGTTAGTTAAAAAAAATCAAATTCACAGATCAAAAGCATACATTTTAAAATAATACGTGAAGTAATGAAATATGATGTTTTCCGTTATTTCTTCAAAACAAACTGTCAAATGCGAATACGTAAAAATATTACATTAAATAACACATTTCAAACTAGCAGCAGCTTTGTGTTGCCATAGTAATGGCAACATAGACCGGTCAGTGGCTGAGTTGGCATCACGTTTGGGTCTCACCCAGGCGTCGTCAGTTTAATTCTTCGGCTGGCTAAGTCCTCCATTTATGACACAAGCAACATCTTCCGCTTACTGTGATGGTAGTAGGAGATTTTCAAATATTGTCGGGTTATTCTTAACCAGGAAATATTTGTCTTTCCTTTAAAAATAAAATAAAAAAAGAAATGATATTTTTTTCTTAAAAAATAATAAATATCTACAATTAAATGCCAAGCTATAATTAGTAACAATTGGATTGGTTAATTTTTTTTTCTTGGTTAAAAGTTTTATAAATAGCGAAAAATTAAATACTTAATCAAAATAAAATTAAACAATAACTTTGTTTATGACCACGAGAATTTTATTTAATTTTATTAAGACCGACCGGTTTCGCTTAACATAAGTGGTTATAAAAAACGTTATTGTTTTATTTTTATTAAATATGTTTAACCACAAAGTGACTGCATTCTTTCAAAAAAATTAAACAAGTTTAATTTTGTACCCTGATGATGCTTGTGTTAAGCGAAACCGGTCGGTCCTAATAAAATTAAATAAATCTCATGGTTATAAACAAAGTTATTGTTTTATTTTCATTAAATATGTCTAACCACAAAGTGACTGCGTTCTATCAAAAAAAAATTAAATACTTACATCATAACTTGCACAATAAATTTTATTTGTTTTCATTTAAAATCAAGGAAGTGCAACGTTGCTTTAATACGCACACAAGTTTCAGCATATATTTTCCACCCTTCTCCGAGTAGACAAGTTTAAATACATCTTGGCGTAGGCACCGTAGAACCTCTCGTAGCAACTAGCAACCCGCTACATCCACCAGCTACGCCGCTCGCTACGAGAAAGTGCCTACGTATAGACGTATAGTACCTACACACGTAGGTGTAACCTTTCCCCTACGAACTGCAGGCTGCGCTGCAAGTGTTTCCATGGCAACGGCTCTCCTCCCAGCGAGAGCCCTCTCCCCCGGTCCTCTAAGCGCCATTTTGTCCTGGAGGGTAAGACACTTTGCCGGTGCGTGAGCTGTAAGTATCGCCGGGGTGGATGTGGATGATCGACATCAAATAATGATACACGGATTGCGGCGGCGCGGGATGATTAATTCTTATTATGTAAAAAAATAACACAACGAAAAATTGAATAACTTTTTCGAGTTCCTTTTGCATACATGTCTGACATTTTTAAAATTGGAACTGATGTGTTGTGTGTTGTGAAAATTATTCACACAAAGAACCATTTCAAATCCAGTCGAGCGATAAAGTAATTAGGTACCTATAATATATTTTACACTTCGATTATATTTATTCCATATTTGATTTTTTTTTTAAATTCTATAGAAGCAACATTACTCATTTATCTTGGCAAGTCAAGATGAAAACTGTTATATTCTAAAACAATTTTACATATATATATATATATATATATATTTATTATTTAACGCTTTGGAAGGATGATAATTTCACGAAAGTGGAATTTTATTATATAGAAAACATTTCAAAGACAAATTGAATACCTTGGTTGTGCCATAATAATGAGAAATTTTACTCCCACTTTATTAAATGCATACAGTTTATTACACCTCGTGATTTGTCACAAGTGACAACAGTTGCTGTTATATTGATATATAGTTAGTACTAGTACCTCTTTGTTTCATGCTACAATTATTTGTTTGTAATAATTAAATATGTTTTTTAATTTCATTATTTCATTCGACTAATATATTAGTAAGTAGTAAGTCAAAGGAACATATAAATTATTTTTAAATGAATGATCAATCAACCCCTTCCTGTTCGTCTCATCTCTAAAGCAGACAATCTGTGGGTTGAAGGAGCAAATCTCTGGAATGGCGCGGTCTGGCGAAATAATTTTTTTAAAAGAAATTATTTTTCAAGGAATTCGTTTAAAAACAATATGACGTTAAAAAAACCACACGGTTTGGACGTTTTTCACATGTTCCGTGAGATAGAAGATCAAAAAAGTGCTGAAACTCGGCAAAGCCGGGTGGTTATTAGTAATACATGCATTATTGTAAGCTAAACGGATGATGGAAATAAGCAAAAGATTTATCTTAAAATCTGCCGGTGACTAAAAATATAAAACAATGACAATGTATTTCATGAACATTTTTTATACCTGCCTACTAAATTGTTATTAAATGTTTTATTATTTTCCACACCATATTGAAACAACCCAATTTACTCAAGCGTTCTTTATGCGTAATTTGTTCCGCGAATAGGTTATTTACAAATTATAAGAAGTCCCTAAAACGAAGAGCCTTTTTCCACAGAGTACAACATAAAATGGAAACAGCCCGAGCTTTAGAAATACCGCATAAATAGTTAGCTTCTTTAAATTAATGCTCACCGCTTTGTTTGTAAGCAATAGATCTTAAGGCAGTACGGGGCGGGGGAGGGGGTCGGGGCAGGTAAGAACCCCAGAACGAGGGTAAATTAATTGACGCACATTAAAAAAATACCATTAAAAAGAATAAAGTGAAATGGGGAAAGCGAGGAGCATGGTGCCTAATTAAAAACAGAATTTATTCCAAATAATTCCTCACGCCGCCAGATCTTTTTAATGGCACACAAATAAAAATCACGGGCATTAATTTATTTCTGTGTTTAACTAATTGATTAATGAAGAAGAAATTCTTTATTAATGGCCTAATGGAAATTTGTTGATGCGGAAATTTTCACGGCACGTAGAATGCTTTCTACGGACCATATGAAAGCAAATTCTTTAACTAACATATTCACAGTATGATATTTAAAAGTAGGCAAATTTTGAGGGTGCTACGATCGTTTAAAGGGTTTTAGATGACAACACCAAGGTTGCTCATAGGAAAGAAAAGGAAGTTTAATAGGGCACAATGGTCAAATTGCATATTTTTTTATAACCTAAGGACAATTTTGTATTAAAACGATTTTTTACTGTTTAAGAGGAACTGTTGGGCGGCCTGTTTCATACAAAACTTATTTTTGGATTTGTGGCCAAAATACCCACCCAAAGTGAATGATCGTTTTTAAAATTAAAGTTATAGTAATTATCTAGTAACGATTAGAAGTATTTTTTATTTATTTTTGTTTTAAACTATAAAATATACGCCATTAAATAAATAAATTTTTCATTATTTTAGTTGGTCATTTTCTTTTATTTTTCATATTTGCTATGTAAATATGATTACATAAAATAAAATAAAATATTTCACATTTTATATTATGTACGGCAAATTTGTGTTCCATCGTAAATTGATCATTTTATTTTCAATTTAAGCCCACCACAATGCTTATTTTAAATAATTCTGTATTTAAATTTTTTCTTTATTTTTAAATTTATAATTAATTATTTTATTTTTTTGAATTCTCCATTATCCCCCAAAATCTTTCGGTTTGGATGAGAATTTTGGCCTCAAATCCAAAGTTAAGTTTTCCATGAAACAGGCCGCGCAGCTGTTCCTCTTAACGCTTTGCAAGGAAGATAATTACATGGGAAGGCGATTTTTTCGTATATTTTGTTATATATATATGTTCTTTTTTCTTTGTATGTTTTATTATTTAATATTAAATACACTAAGATAATCGGGCTCATTATATCTCGTACCTCTTTTATCACCATTGCAAGTGAGTTAATATCGTAACGCCACATCCCATGACGTTGCATTTTTAATTATTCCCTTATCTATAGAATTTCTGCGATAAAGAATTAATGCAAAGCGATACCTCGAATAAAATCAGCACCGGGAAGCGGCCAATAGACAGCTGCTGTTGGAAAGCGTGAATCTCAAAAACTGAAAGCTTCCCGAGGCTTTGCGTTCCGTTGGCTTTGAACATCGCGTCCTAAAGCCCGGCCAGTTAGCCCCAGGCAAGTGCTGGAAGAACTTTCAGATAAAATAGACACATTTGAAAAGTTTAGAAGCTCCGTGGACTGTCGAAGCTCGAAGCGTTGCCTTTTAAAGATTGACAAATCGGTCCTTGAGTACTGAGGATGTATCTACTCGTTACACGATTTCTCAAATTAATACTGAGCAATTTGCATCAATACACGATTACTAAGATCATTGTGACTGATTGGAAAGCTGCTTGACTTTGGACCAACGGGTCGTGGGTTTGAAAACTGACGGGACCAAAAAAAAGTGTTTAAGTCAGATATATTTAACATACCTGTTATCAAAAGAAATAACAGTACTCTGGAACACGTTACTTTTTACCTCGTTTCGGTGGAATTTATCAGTTAAAGATAGGTAGATAGCCTCGGTGAAAGAAAAATAATCGGAATTATTTGTAATGGCTATAGTTTTTCATATTACTAGATCTGTATAGCCTGACTTTCTCTTTTTGTCTCCTTTCTCTCAATTTATTCAGCCTCAGAAGTTCCTCTGAATTGGGAAGTCATAGTTCCAATGATTTCGTGCAGTTGAAACCCTTATCATATAGTATCACGTTAAAATAAACGCGAACCAAATCTATATATGTACCAGCTTTTCCCTTTTCACCTTAAGATCACCATAATTTTCTGATTCGGTTAGTGTTATTATCAGATGCTTTGTGGAAGACGAATTAACCAAAAATTCACCTTTTTTTTGTTTTGGAATATAATTGGTTTAACACGCTATCGAAAAAAAATATAAGACCTTAACTGAGTTAAAAATATATTAAATTAAAAATAAATAGACTTTTTCCCCTTTCCTTCGAATCCACGTGATGGTTGGATTCGGTACGGTAAAGACGAGTGTTCTGGGTGGCTGAGAAGCCAAGAAATCATTATGCGAAAACTCCACTCAATTGAAGTCGCGGGTTTTTTGGAATCCCACTTTAAATCTGTTGCAAATCTGAAAATGGTGATTTGATAATGGAGATACGGTGGGTAGGCTATATAAAACACCTTAACTTGATATCGATTTCAAACAACCGCTTTCCACTCTTTAAGTTTAGGATCACATCTGAAACCTAAACACAGTAGGTACTTATTAAAATCTCCGTGTTATAAAGGTGTTTGTTTTTGCTTCATTTTTTAAATTAATTTTAAATAATTAAATAAAAATACATGTAGTCTGACATTTAATAGTAGACAATAATTGAGGGCGCTACGATCGTTTAAAACGTTTTCAATTGTAACGCCAAGATTGTTCTTAAGAATCGAAATTAAATTTTAAGAAGCACAATGGTCCAAAGGCATATTTTTATTTTTATTTTATCCAACGGTGTTCAGAAATTAGTTGTACTTTCCCAAAGGAGATGATTCTTCATTATTTAATTATTAAATTTATTACTTAACGCTTTCTAAGGAAGATAATTACATGAAAATGCGATTTTTTTTTGCATTTATGAAATTCATTTTCCGAAATAATCATGTATTAGATATCAGATACACAAAAAAAAAAATGTTAAAAAACCGAGTTATGTTGTTTCTCTTCATTTCTTTAAAAAAACTGTCAAACTCGAATTTGAAAAAATTAGAACTCGAGGAACACATTGAATAGCTTGGTGGTGAAATAATAATGAAAAACTCTAGTTCAACTTTGTTAAAAGTCTACATTTTATTGTCAAGTTGTAATTACAATTTTTTTAGCTTTTTGAAAAAATTATAAATAAATAATATTCATCACTTTATGTAATAATTAGACGAAAATATTTGATCACTTTCTATCAAGGAGGCTTTATTTAGACATCATGCTATCGTCAGTGTGTCTGGAAGGTTTTAGGGTCTAATAGTTGGTGTACAGGAAGACACATCGTATGTGTTTTAAAGAAATAGCCATTTTTAGGAAAATGCTCTGTTTGTTTATGTACTCGTATATGAACAGATAATCGGTCATCTATGTCAGTCGTAATCTCTCGCAGAAATCAGATAACGTAAATTTAAAGTTTACGATGAATCGAGGGTTTAGGGTTTTCCTCACAAGAAAACTTAATCAATAAAATTCAGCCTGAATTCATTTGGAGCTACAGACATCCCAACGTTTTGATTCGCCGCCAGTCTGTACCGAAACTAACTCAAATTATTCCAATTACCCTCTAGGAGGGGGGAAGTCGCTCAGCCTCCGCAGTGTCTTCAGTCTTCAGTATAATCGAGTCATTACAATCCGCAAGAAAATGGAAATGTAATGTCCCACCATTTTGCACGCACCCTTTGCTTTAGCTCAGTTCTGAACTCCACCGGAAGGGTACAAATGGAAGCGCAAAATCATTCGTGAAGATTACGATATGTATTATTTTAAAATATAATCGAAATGTTCGCTCTGTCTATAACCTAAACACTGGAATCCACTGGAATATAAGCTCCAGCAAGTTAAGTAGTCCAGTTAGGTAGTCATGCTACTACCTATATTGCACTCAGCACCATCAAAAATTAAATTTATAATAAAACTTTAAATATCCACTTACCAAACTTCACAACATAAAATATAAAATATACAAATAAATTTGACTTTTAACCCATTTATTCCTTCAATAAATTAGCTGTATAATTTCTTAGCTCTATTAGAATCATTTAACCAAAAATTCTAAAGCTCTTTTAAGAATTTTTTCATATGAAGCAATAAAAGAAAAAAATATGGTCACAGTGACCTCGTGGCTTTGATACCTAAACGATTGGTACGAGTGCAGTTCCGTGGAGTTATACCTGCAGGACGGAGATTGCCTTCTTGATAGCTAACCTTCGTTAGGCAAGTACAGCAGAATAAGAAGAAAGAGAAGATTGCTGATACTCGTAGTAGATATAAAATGACCCTAATATTTTTTTTGGGGTGAAGTTAAAATTTATTTCTTCAGCTATATTTATTTATTTAATGAATTAGAAATATTAATAAAATTACAGATTTTTAATCTAATTAATTATAATCTAATCGTTTATGCTGTGTATACGCAATGCTAAAAACCCTGTAAATGCGTTTTATGAGACATAAAAAGATCGGTTATTTGATCCACCGTATTTAGGAATTGCGCAGTCCTCCCCACAGGTGAGTTTACAAATAGGCTTGTCCGGTTCGCGCGATTGTACTGACGTCCTCGAGAGTGAGATTTTGGTACAAATAAATTTATTTGAGCCAGAATATCAATGTTAAATATGATACCGTTAAGTAAAAGAAAAAAATATTTTAGTAGAGCAATACCTCTACGTGCCTCTAAGGAGTTGTAATTGGCCAAACCCAAAATTTAATAGAGTATAGCCAAGGGTACCGTCCGTAGAGATGCAAAAACATATTTTTTTAAAGTTTCTTGTGAACTCTTTCAATGCACAAAATGTAAGTTAGTTCGCGTGGGGCGCTAATGAATAAAATAAAATACTCTTAAATGACAATACCTCCAGCTCTTGACATTCGATGGCAACATGCTAAACTAGCGCCCACTAGCGGCCCGACTGGTACGAATTGATTGTTTCATAAATTTTAATAGTTTTTCTGATAGATATATTCGTAGTAAATTATATAAATCAAAAACCCAAATAATAAATTAGGTGGCCCGCATTCGCACTGTCTGAATTGTTTACAAAGAAAAGTAGTTGTATTGTAAGAAAGTATTTTGACAAAACTACGCGTGTAATCAAATATCATAGACGTCAAAATACTAGCAACATCAACACTACCGCCTCTAGCGGCCCGGGCTGACATTAGTAGCTGCGCGTATTATTTTATTTCTACGGTATTCGGTTAAAGCAAAGGAAACTCGAATAGAACATAGATCATGGTAAAGGAATGTAAGTAAAGGTGCGCCTTGGCTAAGTAACGGCTACGCGTTAATATTTTTGTATCGCTGCCTGAGTGACTTTGTACTCTAAATCGCAGCATTAAATTCTGCCCACCGAGCAGCTAACCCTTTTAGACCTTATAATTTCTCAGCAAGTGATTGCGCCACCCTCCTCCCCTCCTTGGGGTTGGTGGTGGGGGTGTGGGTGTGGGGTCGCGGGGCGCGGGGGTGCGGTAGAGCCTTTAATACCCCCGGGGTGGAGTGGGGCAAGTTAATTATGTGAATGGCAAAGGAACAGCGCAAGGAGCAGCTAGGAGAAAGTTGGAAAGGGGGAGACGGGCAAGTTTTGTATCGGGTTGCATGGCAGAATTAATGATTATTTATTTTGAAAGTTTTGCAACATTTTAATTTTAATAAGCGATGTGAATATTGGTCCAGTTTATTTTTACTATTACTTATACCGGTTAAAATAATGTAAAAAAAAATATTCCTCACTGTAAGGTTAAATTACAAAAAAGGATGAAAGTAGGCAATTTCAATTCAAATTGAATTGTATTTGGTTCTTCCCCATATTCCTCACTGCCATAGTCTTAGTCATAGTCCGGTTAGCAGGGAGCAGTTGGAACTTTTGTGCGGTATTCTTATTAAAAAAAAACCTACTGTAAATTTTAATTTAATTTTTTCGTATTTAAAGTAAACCAATATGTTAATTATGTTATGTCTTGCTTCTGATAAAACATATACGATGAGTTACTTATTTATAACTAGAAAAAGTTTTTGAATTTTCACTTAGACCAGTGCTCCGCAACCGGTGTGCCGTGGCACACTGGTGTGCCGTGAGCCGAATACAGGTGTGCCGCGGTCAAATGCAATGTACGATAAATTATTGTAAAATTCAATTTAATACCTATATAATTTAGCTTTTGGTGTGCCGCGGAATTCTAGGAAGAATTTTGGTGTGCCGTAGATGAGAAAAGGTTGCGGAGCACTGACTTAGACGATTCATTGGGTTCGAGAGATCACAATATTAATTGGAAGTATCATAATTTTTTTTTAATGAAAGCAAATAATTTTTGAGGATGTTGAAATGAAAGTAACGATTTATGTAATCCTAAAAATATATTTAACTCTTTTTATGTGTCGTTAATTATTTTATAATGATAACAATTTAATTCCCGTTCAAACCTTTGCCCCGATCTCCCCGATAAGACTTTGTTAGCTAAGAACGTTCCACCACTATCTATTGTTTCTCATTAAGGTAACATTTAGAAAAGGTTGTCTGTTTTGAGTTTGGGGTATTTTATCATTTGATTTTGTAAAGTGAATCTTGGAACCATAGAAATTGGATTCTATTATCTATCAAAATATCGAATGGCTTTTAGTGAGGCGACTGTAGTAGAATGTTCTGTTCTAAAATATCACGTATAATTAAAAATAGGAGGTAGGTAGATCGGAATAAGGTGATCGAAAATATTAAAAGAAAGACAGTTATCAGAATAAGTGACGAATTTTTATTTATGTTACATAATATCATTTTTTAATGTTTTATTTTTATTTTTAACTAATACCGTAGTACTATTGCATCCATTATAATCAAATGAAACATTCAAACTTTGTTTTAACCATATTTATTTTACACGCCTACCGGTTTCGGAACAACCGTTCCATCGTCAGGGCAAGTGTATATTATACTCATTATATATTTTGTAAATAAATGTGGTTAAAACAAAGTTTGAGTGTTTCATTTGATGATAATAACAGTAATCTTTACCGATATACATCGATTCACGCAGTTCCATTTTAAAAGAAACAAAATTTAAAAAAAATGACGCCCAAATAATTTACATAACTAATGGACGGCGTCTATAAAAAATGCTCTGAAATAATCACAAGTAACGATGAATAGGGTCATCACGCAAGATGCATTCTGTAATTGAAACAGTGCAACCACAATCAGCTATTTTATCAAAAGCTGTTATCAATAGCCAAGGAATTCGTAGCAAAAAATATCGTGCCACTATAATGTACATACCTTGGTTACTAGACTCAACACCGAAAAATCACAAAAACTGAATATGTACCACCGATGTTCACGGTCCGAGCTTTGTGATTGAGGTTGCACTTTTTCAATTTCAAGAATGCATCATGTCTAATGACCTGGTTTGTCGCTACTAGTGATTATTTCTGAGAAATAGTTTTTTTATGCTAATGAACGCCATTCATTATTTTTCAGTTTTTATTTTTGTTCCTAGCCTTGTGTGGGACCCCAGCACCGCGCGTGGCAGAAAAAATAAGACGAATTTCATAAACTTTACAATAATATACTTTTAATAAATATTTTTATTTAGGTCATAATGGTTATGTTCTGCTCACATTAACTTTTAGCAATCATCAAGAAAATAAAGTTTATTTTTCAAATAATTTCATTTGTATCTACAAATCGATATGTGTCGGTATGAACTACGGTCGATGCATTTAGATACAGCTATTACGTCTGTATCGATACATGAATTTTCTATTGAGATAGACGTAGTCCATTAATTTATGTGTTATCATTATAAATAAAAATAAATAAAAAATTGAACTTGGAAAATGATGCAAATGACTTGTGACTTATTCATATATAAAAAATATTATTCATTCATTAGTCTTTCTTTCTAGGCTATTTTCAATAGACATTCTTTTCAACACGATTCTATCACAGTTGATGTTAATCTCATGAACGTCGTCCTTATGGAAATTATTATAATATTTATTTCCTTCAAACCAATAGCGTTTATACGTAGTTAAGAATATACAAAATAGTTCAATGTGTTAGGTTTAAAATATGCGTAGTCTTATGATGATGAAACCTTAAGGCTAAACGAAACGTAAAACGCGCTCACTGATAGCGCTAATTCAAGTATTTTAGAAAAAGCACATAATGCTTTTAAATATTGAAATGGATTATTTGTCGGCGGGTGTATACATGGAATATCAATGTAATAAATTGTTACTGTAGATTTAAAGATCAAGTCCTCAAAGAAACTTATAAAAATACAACGTGTTATTGTAAAACTAACAGATACAGTATTTTTATAAGTTTTCATTCAGTATTACAGTATTCCGTTTCATATTCCGTTTGTACAACCGATAAGATACAATTCATCTCTATATTTAAAAGCATTAAGTGCTAAAAGTGTTTTTCTTGTAAAATTTTAGAATTAGCGCCATCTGTGACCGCGTCTTAAGTTAAGTTTAACCTTGAAATCTAATATTCCCGGAGAAAAACACTTCGATTTGAATTTTTTGTAGTTAGACTGTGGTTTATGCAGTTTAACTCTTACGATGTTACATATTAGTTGCCCGAATGTTGTTGCTCCAATCGTAATCGTTTTCCAAAAAGTACTTTGGTTTCTATAGTTAAGACCGTAGTCTGAGTACAGTTCAATACCTTAGAATTTAAACAAGCGCAGTCTTACGGTTCAGTTGGTGCTAGCTGTAAATCTCCGGGGAAACAATGTTGCTGCGCTGATACTTCAGGTGTAAGACTTCCTCGGATAGAACAATTAGGTACAGAGCCGCGAGGATTACTCTTAAAGCCCCTGACTCCGGAGCCTGTATCCTGGAGCCTGTATCTTCAGGCGCCTATTTACCTCCTTTGCCCAACCATTCAAATCACCGAACCGGTTCTAATTAATAGAAATCGCAAGCAAGCTTCCGCAATAAGACGCCGGGGATTTCTAATACGTTTAGTAATTATTATTATTATTATTACTGTTGCTGTGAAATGAGGTAAACGGTAATTAGGTTTAGGTTTAGTTTTGAAGCTTAGTTTCTGAAGGGGATGTGGGGATATTGCTTCGATGCTAAATGTATCATAATGAATCCGAAATTTGGAAATTATAGCTAGGCGTTGTCTATTGTATTCCATTTCAGTTTAAGTAAAGATGTAAGATATTTTAGAAAATCAGGAATAAGTAATTCATAGAGTTTATTCACTGTCTACTAATGGTGGAAGGTACCAGCGGCACCTTTCTAGCTGAAACAATTAAATTTAAAAAAAAATTATTATTTGTAGGAAAAAATCAGAAATATACGTTGATTTACTCAAACAAAGAGACGTAGAAAATACAAAAACATCAGTAATTTGATCTGAAAAAACAATGAAAATCGGAACAAAAAGTCACGCAAACAACTCCTAGGTTATAAATAAAATAGTAGGAATAAGTATTTTAGAAAAGCATACAAATATATTTAAAAGCTAACCTCATTTTTATCAAATACTACCTGATGTGTACCCGGTCTTGCTCGGGGTACATTTTTTTTTAATAAAGTGATGAAGTTGTGAATTCTTGCGTGTCGTTTGGGTGCCATAATTGATTTGACAGCGAAAGTAGTGTTTTATGGCAACTATTACTATCTCTAAAAAAAGAAACAAAAAACATCAATTTGAAAATTTTATTTCATTACAAACATTTATTTTTTCAAAACATATCTAAATAGTAAAGTTCTGAAGTAGGTACCCACTTGTGCTTTTCATTTTGAAAATATTCTACCCAAACAAACCTTCATATGTAATATGAGGCTAGCCTATATCTATGGACTAACCTCAATACAACATGGCGGGTTCAATGATTTTCATAGTAATTTAAAAACGTTATAGCATCAGTTTTACATATTGGATTTCATTAAAACTACTCTCTAAACCTTCCCGGCACTAATAAGAACAAACTGTGTTATTTTAAGCGATTCCGGTCGAGTAATTTTCAAGAAAATCGAAGACAGGCAGACAGACAAACATTCATTTTTACATACAAAGATTTTATATTTTTACGTATGTTCTGTTAGGTGAAATATCTAATTAATAAATATTTACCTATGAAAAAGATTCAAAATTCAGTTCTAAAAATTAAACACCAAAACACTAGAAAGGTATCTTTATTTCAGTAGGTAGGTATGGTTTAGGTATTTCAGTATCTAAGTGAAATTTTGAGAAAAGTCCTGTAGTTGAAATAAAAAAAAATCGGATTTCTGGTTTTAAAAATCAACAAATCATTGTATAATGCCATTTATATTCAATTACCAAAAAGGCATATAAAGACAGACAAAGAAACGGCGGCCAGTAATAAGAGAATGACAATAAAAATAATAAAACACCGCCATTACCGCGGCTGCGGCTGGCTGCGAAATAAGTTAGTGCACGGAGCAAAGGCAATCATGCAAATTGGACTGAAGTGGAAAGAAAGTTGTATTAAACGTCCGGGATAATGCTCCTTAATGACCGCAGCGTTAGCCGACCAAATCCCGTACATCTCTATTGCTCCGCGGTTATTTCATTAATGGGGAGATTTCTTTACAAAGAAATGAGAGAAAAATAGGTTTCTTCGTGGAAAATAGATTTGAGTTTTCTGCGGAAGAGGGCGGCTTTTGTGTGAGTATTTCTATTGGAAAATTAAAGAAATAATTTGTTGAATTGATGCTATTAGATTAGTCATAGAGAAATGAATTAATATAGATATTCTTTTGGAATTTTATAGTCAATTAGAAACCAATATTCATTCTATCCACGAATAATGTTTCCATGATATTTAAAAAGCATTTGGAAGTCATGGAAAAAAAAAAGAAATTTAATGAAACTTGTTTTAGGCACCTACTTAACATGAAATAAAATGGCGTTAATCTTTTTTAATATACATTTTAAATTACTTTTAATTTGCAGATTCTTTGGGAATTGTGTGTGTTAAATTATCTTGATGAAATATTAGACGTTGGTGCAATTTATACTGATTTCCAAAAATATTTGTTCCATAAAGTTAACTACTGCATCTTACTAAATAAGCTTGAACAAATAGGTTAGTGCTGATTAATGAGTATACATCATCCACCATAGTTGCAACTTCTGGTGTACCACAGAGATCAAATCTTGGCCCCCTGCTTTTTCTAATATTTATAAACGACCCGAGTTCAAAATTATACTGTGATTATGCTTTTTTTCTTAATATTTTTGGTAAAAATTTGTCCTTAAGAGAATTAGGAATCACTCTTGATTCTAAATTCATATTTGATATTCACATTAAGGAGAACGGATGCGCGACCTGTTTCATACAATATTTATTTTTGGATTTGATGCCAAAATATCCACCCAAACTGAATGTTCTTTTTCTTTATAGAAAATTTCTAATACTGATTAGAAGTATTTTATTTATTTTAGTTATAAATTATGAAATACAGGCCATTAAAGAAATTAATTTTTCTGATTTTAGAGGAAACTTTAGAAATTATTTGCGGGTTTACGATAATTTTTTTTTAAATCGTTATATTTTTGCTATGTTATATTAACTAAAAAATATATATTTTTACGTTTATTCGGCTTGATATTTAAATAACATACGGAAAATTTCCAACGTAAATTGGCGGTTTTTATTTTTAATTTAAGCCCATCGTAATGTTTATTTATATATTTTTTAAAATTTAAAATTTATATTTCATTATATTTTCATAGCAGACAAGGCAAAACTTTTTTTAAACCACTATTAACCCCCAAATAATTGTTAAAGTTGTCTCTATAATCGCGAAAATTCGATTTCTTTATTGGCCTATATTTTATAGTACTGCTAATCCGTATTAGATATTTGCGATACCATTTGATAAAAAAAGATCATTCGGTTTGGGTGGATATTTTGGCCTCAATTCCAAAAATGACTTTTGTATGAAACAGGCCTCACAGCCGTTCCTCTTAACGGCATTAAGTGTAAATCATTAAACATGAAAGGATTTATCCACAGAATGTAGATAATTTATACAGTTTAGAAAAAAATATATCATTCTATTACGTAAGAAATATGTACCTAATAATGATTGGGCTAATTATAATATATATCAGTTGTGTCTCTCTTTGTGTCTCTTGTGTCTCTTGTGTCTCTTGTGTCTTTTGCGTCTCTTGTATCTATTTGTAGTATGTATCGTTTGATTGACTTTTTGTATTTAGCATCCTTTTACTGAGTATTTATAATTTTGTGTTTTATGTACAACAACAAAATTTTTGTAACTAGATTGTTTTCACGTAAGTTTGAAAAAAAGTTACGTGAGAACATTTGTAAAAACCAGTATAAACAACTAAATAAGATGAAAGTGACGTCATGAGATGAACTGATATTTCCGGTGGAAAAAGCTATACCTGATTCATGTCACCAGAACTCACCGTTCGAGAGTGTTTTTTTTACATGGAAAACAGATTTTTTTGCTGTACAGTTAGAAGTAGCAGATTAAAATCAGTTCACACGAGTTTAAAAACTCTTTTTTCGAGACACATTAAATCAGTTGACCTAGATATTCCAGAAAGAGAAATTCGTTCAAATTTCTTTACGCCTATACTCCCATTGCGGGGTTTTGCTTCAACTGATATTACAAACACAGAAGATTTTCTGCTTTATAGTGACGATACGAAGAAAAAATCCCCCGGACCAATGTTTATTGGTGATATTATTTCTGCGCCGTATTTCCATTCAGTAACCAGGAGGCATCTCCAAACGATTAAGAATTCACATCTTGCGGAAATTTTTTGATTCCAAATTCAAAATAGCTTTCCCGCCTCGGCTTTGTTTAAAAAAAGTACCTCTCGTTGCCGTGGAGACGGCGCCCTTTAGCGAATACAAATTGAGTTGCAAAACTGTTTAATCCTCAAATTAGTCACAGGAGCGGGTGGGAGAGGGAGTAAGGGGGGTGCCGTCAGCAACCCGGCTAATGTAAAACGTGTTATGTGTTACAAATAATGTAGCATCCTTCTCTACACATACCGTGTTATAGTACCCGACCCCCGTCCCGCTCCCTCCGCCCTCACGCCACGTCGCTGCAGCGCATCTGACAGGGAATATCATTAATGCCATTAATGGGAAACTTTATCAAGTATGAGCATCGTTAAATATTCCCGAGCGCTTTGGTTACCAACCAGGCTACATCTCCAGGTGAAAGCTCCCGGGCGTGATTCTAACTTTCAGTGAAATGAATGTTACCGGGAAATATCTAACTTACTGGGAGCTTTTAAATAACTACCATTTACTTTAACAAAAATCTGTAATACGTCAGAAAGCGTTGGGGTGAATTATGATTTTCCAGAATATGCGTTAAAATATGTTTTAAAACTACTCAATAATACATCCGTATGTGCAAAAGGTGAGCCACTTTTTTTACAAGGCTCACAACATAAGTCTTTCAATTTGAACGTTATGAACATGAAGGTCGTTATGAACATTTTGTCATGTTATTAAAAACCCGTTAACATCTCAGTTCAGGTTCTCCTGGTGAAGTGTTCATGAAACACTATAATATATAAATACTTTACACTGCCTACACGTCGTTCCTACTTGGACCCATATTGAATACAATATATAATAAAAATTGGTTAAATTATGAAAATTGATTATAAAATTAATGGAGATAAATACAAGACGTCTTTATATAATTAAAAAAAAAGGTTTCTCGGGTAGCGATAGTGATTAAAAAAAAACAAGAATCTTATGTACATGTTAGTGGCGTGCATTGCTCTATAAATAATGATTGGATTACTTCTACAGGACCGTTTTCGTAGAAAAATCTCTGTAGCTTAAAGGTAGCTGGTGTAGATTTTCAAGTTGCCGATTGCCAAAGCCAATTAAATAAATGTGAGTACAATTTCTCACCTATTACTTAGAAATTAATAAAAAAAAAAAAAAAAAACATTTAATTTCTCCTTATGGTTCGTTGTTTTCCTAGGATAGGCACAGCTTTTCAGTCCTTATGAACTGCATGTCACTTTTACATTTATGTATGTAGATATAAAGAAAAATTGTGTGGTGAACATTAGAATTGTGTATGCATTATATACCTTTTGCTTTTAATCTACCTGCCTGTAATTGTGGGGAATTACCCCGTGAAATATATACATTAACATCAGGTTAAATTGTTTTTTTTTTGCTTGATATATTACATCCATTACATATGCTCATATGTATATCGAACCTGCTTTCTGTCACGTAGTTAAATGATCACACTTGCATAACTGATCTAGGCACACGTGGTCCAAGCACGCACTTGATTGGTTCACGTAACAAATAATTAATTTCCTGACCAATTTTCATAATTACCTCTCCAGTGCTACGAGCACGTTTTAAAAAAACCCTTTCAATAAAAATATCTGCCGGAAAATGCTTTGAGTTCACACGTGAACTAAAAATGAAAAGAGTGTCCGACGAAAATTGACTTTAGCGAAAATTGACATCTACAGCTTTTCAGAATATTGCTGACATTTAAAGAATTGAAAATAAAAATATTCATTACCTAGGCAACACCAAGGTTTTTGACGGTTTCAAGCATTGTTTAGCAGAATTTCGAGGAAGGAAGCTCGTGTCCAACTTAGAATATGTTTATAAATGCTGTATGAATGTATTATGTAGATTTATGCCGATTTTGAAACAAATATAACCATGTACATTCGGATTTGAGGTTATGCCTCACATTCGAGTTTGATAGTTTATTAATTGTAAGGAAACAGTAAAATCCATAGGAAAAACATCATAACTCAATGTTTTTTTGTATTTATAATTTTGATCTGTCAATTTTATTTAGTTTTATTAAATTTATTTAACATCTAATACGAAGTTATTCTGATACATACATTTAAGAAACACAAAAAAAAATCGCCTTGTAATTATCTTCCTTGCAAGGCGTCAAATAATAAAATAAAAATGAAATTGTCTTATAATATGATTTATAATCATATCCCTTCTGGAAGTTCCACTCATTTCTGGATACCGTTCGGAGAAATTAAAAAAATACGCACTTGGACCATTGTGCTCTGTTAAACTTACATGCATCTTTCTGTGAGCCACCTTGGTATTTTAAACGATCGCAGCGCCCTCATTTTTGTCTACTATAAAGTGTCACACTATATATTAACGATCCAAATAGATACCGATGTCAATACTAGGCAATCAACTCTTCGATCAGCATCTTCAACAGCCATAGGAAGACTCTCGGTACCTAAACGCAATCCCAATATCAATTTCGGAGACGGGGCTTTTGCAGTAGCGGGACCAACAGCTTGGAACAAAGTCCCTTCACATTTGAGAAAGATTGACAGCTCTTCTGAATTCAGAGCAAAACTAAAGACTCACCTTTTTAAATTATCGTATCCAGAATAACGACCGCATTGGTTTAGTGATGCTTTTGCTTACTCAGTCCAAGGGAATTATTTATTTTAATTATTATTTATCTTTAATACAATAACATTTCTTATACACTTTTGTATGCTTTACCACTAACAGCATGGGCAATAATTATAGGAGGTATTTATAATACTGTAATTATATGTATGTTAGTTATAAGACTTTAGTTTTAAGTCATTTTTCAGTATTGTGTGTAAAATATTCACTTGGTCATAAATATGTATTAGTTATATGCCACTAGTTATGCTTAAGTCACTCGCCATAAGTCATATATATATAAGTCACTAGTTATAAGTCTCAGTAGTTAGTTGCTAGATATAAGTCTTCGTTGTAAGTCAACAGTTATACTTAAGTCTAAATTGAATGTCACTAGCTATAAGTTTTAGTTGTAAGTCACTGGCTATAAGTCATATATATGTAAGTCACTAGTTATAAGTCTCAGTAGTTAATTGCTAGATATAAGTCTTCGTTGTAAGTCAACAGTTATACTTGAGTCTAAATTGATGTCACTAGCTATAAGTTTTAGTTGTAAGTCACTGGCTATAAGTCATATATATGTATGTCACTAGTTATAAGTCTCAATAGTTAATTGCTAGATATAAGCCTTCGTTGTAAGTCAACAGTTATACTTGAGTCTAAATTGAATGTCACTAGCTGTAAGTCTCTAGTTATAAGTCTCAGTAGTTATTTGCTTGATATAAGTCTTAGTTGTAAGTCAATAATTATACTTGAGTCTAAGTTGAAAGTATAGCTATATAGTAGTTAGTTAGTATTAAGTTTAGTTGTAAGGCAAGAGTTATACATCTTGCTTGTAAGTCATTTGTAATAAATTTTAGCTGTAAGGTATTAGTT
Source organism: Halesus radiatus (assembly GCA_022606495.2). Taxonomy (NCBI): domain Eukaryota; kingdom Metazoa; phylum Arthropoda; class Insecta; order Trichoptera; family Limnephilidae; genus Halesus; species Halesus radiatus. The sequence continues at coordinate 78,154 of JAHDVE020010426.1, forward strand.
ACACGTTCAAGTGATAGGTTACATAAATTATTGTATAAAGCGCCCTTGAGGTGGTTTTCCCACCAAAACGGAGCTATAGAAGTAATCTAATTATTAATATTACACACTTGTACGGAGTTTTGAGGTAAAAAAAAACCATTTTATGTAAAAGAAATACCGTTTTCATTGTAGTTTGTTCCATTACGAATGATAATTGTTTTGTAAAACTAACTCAATATGTTTAGGAAAGCCTTTAAAAAAAACTTTATCTTTGATGGAACTGTTTAAATGCAAGGGTGGAAAGATTTTATTTCTTCGAATCTCTTCTCTTAATCTTCACCCTATAGGCTGCAGTCCGGAATAATTGAGCGGAACTGTACTCGTACCAGTCATTAGGAGCGGCGTCTTCTCAATCTTTCTTTGGATTTTCAGATGGGTTACCTTGGATTTTTACATGATATAATGGCTATATCACACGTAGCTGATACCAAATACAGTAATAAGTGGTTAGTAAATCGTTTAGTTAATTTTAAATCATTGTCACCGTCTGGACAGTGCATTAAGTGATAAGTAATAAGTTACCGTTAAGTAGCAATTCAGTCGACTGAATCAAAATATTAAAAACAAAAAAAAACGGCTAAGTACGCTGAGCGCGCATTCTTGTAGTTAGGTGGGGGCTATTTTAGCGCTGTTTTGACTCACGCAAGAGTTCACTCAATCACTTACTTAATTGCACGTGTGGATGGCAATTTCTCAGGACAGTGATTTAGTTACTACTTATTTAGTTGCTACTGGTTACTTGTAACCTACGCATAAGAGCTATTTTCTTTAATTGGTTAGATATATCCGAAACACTATCTAGATTGAAAATAAATTCAGGTAGGATCTTGCAGTTAATACAGAAATACAGCAGCCAAAAATGTATGGGAATTAATTGAAGATGATATTAACAGTTCTAGAATTGAAATATGATGTCGATAAAAATGACGAAAAGCAATAAGGCGATTTTAGCTCAATTGCTTAAAGCGCTGGTCCTGGATAGACCGAAAGGTCTTGGGTTCCCAGAAGTCCCAGATGCAACCGTTACCTTTAATTTTTTTGTTTTTCATATTTCATTTGAGATTTGCTAATATTATCTTGAATGATAAAAAAAAAGGTTGTATTTAGTACAATTTTTGGCAATTCTCTTTTATGATAATGTAGAAATTTCAAGGAGTCACTTAGGTTTTGGTTTTCTAGTGTTGCTTCAACCATAATTTCCCCGTGAATTATCATCAGTCACGAGAGAAAATAATTGCTATTTGTAATGATTTTTTGGGAAAAAAAGTAGGAATTTTTAAATAATCTAACCTAATGAGATATGGCATTCTATCATCTCTCCCACAAACCGCTTCTGGATAGTATAATTTCACGATCGTAAACAATCTAAAATAAGTTGGGCAAGTCAACCTGCAGTGGAAGCACAAGTTCTAGGAAGTTAACCGTTTTGCCGTTTCCTCGTCGGCAATAATAATCTAGTTTCTGCGCCATTAATCCCAAACTAGCGCCATCTTAGGGAGGAACAGGGGAGAAGGAAGATGGATGAAAGGACGAATCGGAGATCTTAGGAAATGGGCGATTGATTGAGATCATTTTCCAGCTAAACAAAGATGATATTATTTACACAGACAAGATGTCCCTGTTAAGTAAACAAATTAGTCAAATTCTTGCATATAAGATAAATTTGGATAAGGACAAACCTTATATTATACAAACCTAACAAGTTGAGCAAAAATACTAATTTATTAGGTGTCTAACAGAGGCAATAACTTGGTACATACTGTGACAAGAAAATGCTGTTCTGCCAATATTTTTTTTTCTCTGCATCGGACTACATCGATAAACTTATTTATCTTAAGGGCATTCGAAACATGATTATAACGCTACTCGCTCACAGATGGCGTTAATTTTAAATATTTTAGAAAAAAAATCTTTTACCACGTAATGTTTTAAATATTGAGATTAATTGTTTGTTGGCGGAATAGGAAATATAATAAATTGTTTTTGTATGTTAAAATTCTCCCTAGAAACTTGTAACACTGACATATTTTTTGGTTATGTTTTATTTATTTTAGTTATTTGTATATTTAGCTTTACAAAATAACTATTTATAACTTACATACATTTAACTAATTATTGTAAAATATATACTATTAGGTACTTTACATATGGCTAAAGAAAACTTATAAACCATTGGATTTTATATTGCTTAACTTAATGTGGTTTTTGCAATCTATTTTAAATTTATTCACTGGTGTAATTTTGTTTGGGACCGGCAGCGCATTATAACATTTCATCCCTTTGTAAAATAAACTGTTTTGCGTATTGGCTTTGTTATTTCTCGGTAGTTTGATTTCTTGTATTATGTCTGTGAATGTCCATGGTGTACATAATATTTTGGTAACAAGTTGTTTCTTAATTCATAAATAAAAATCATTGCGTTCAATGTCAGCATTTGTTTCACTGTTAGCCAATTTAGTTCCTCTAACATTTTAGCTACTTGAATATCTATTTTGCTTCAGTATTATTCGCATTGTTCTATTTTGGTGAATTAGTAACTTTTGCTGTTCTCGTACACATACAGTACTTGTATAAGTAATTAGGCTTTAAACCTATAATAACAATTTATTCAAATTCATTTTCAGTATGTACACCCGCAGACAAATAAATCGCCTCAATATTTAAAAGCATTACGTGCTAAAAGTGATATTTCAAAAATGTTTCAAATTAACGCCATCTGTGAGCGCTTAACGTTGTAATCATATTTCGAATGCCCTTAATAAGTACAAAATGCATTGATGGGACCGAGTTAACAAAATTTAGATTTTTTTCTATGAGTAATTCTTGAAACAATTATCAAATTTAGTGAGAATATGCGAGCATTGGAGTCGAAATGTAAAAGCCGCTTTCCCAGGATCCATGTTACCGGATGAACTGAAAAAGTTTAAGTTGTTAGTACATCTTAGTAGACTAATGCAGTCTGTGAATTTTTTAAATTTTGAGAAATATCATCTTCGCTCTCATCATATTTTGATAAAAATGACGAAAAGTACGGAAGTGGTATTAGCTCAACTGGATAGACCGAAAGGTCCTGGGTTCGAGTCCCAGATGCGTACGTTAACATTTTATTTTCCATGTCTTTTCGGTTTCATATTTCATTTGAGATTAGTTAATATTATCTACAATGATTAAAAAACATCCAATGAAGTTCATAAGCTTCGATAAGCTATTCCAATAAAAAAGATTAATCCTAGAATTGTAGAAAAAGTCAATAGATGTCACTTATAAATAAAATAATTTGTCTCGACGCCATCTATTTGAGGGATTTAGCCGTTACAAGCCTTTCTCATACTAATAAAGTTGGTTGTTTACAGGTGAAAATATAATTAAACAGTAATTATTGAATGAAACACTAGTATATATTGATTAACTTGGCGGGTTTGCGATAAGCCGACGTAGCTCAACGGTAGAGCATCTGACCGGACATCAGAAGGGTGCAGGTTCGAGTCCTGTCGGCGACATTTATCTTTGCTCGGAAAGGTTTTTTTTCAATTTGGATGAGTGTTTCAGGCTAATAATTACTGTTTTTAAAAATAATTGTTACCCTTTGCGCTATACACAAAAATCTTGTCTTAAGTTTTTAAGAACTTTAGTTTATCAATTAATAAAATAAATTCGTATAGATTTATCCGAGACACTATCTAGATTGCAAATAAATTCGGGTAGAATCTTGCTTTCTATAAGCTATATGCTTTATATAAGATAGCAGCACCAAAAAGCAATCAATAGTTCTTAAAATTGAAGTAGGATATCGATAAAAATAACAGAGAGCAATGCGGTGGCATTAGCTCAATTGTATGAAATTTTGGATAGACTGAGAGGTACTGGGTTCGAGTCCCAAATGCGACCGTTACCTCTAGCTTCTGTGTCTTTTGTGTTTCATATTTCATTTGAGATTTTGTAAATATTATCTTCAATGATAATAAAAAAAAATAATAATTGGACATGGGTTTAAAAGGTTTTTTCATTTTTAAAAGCTGCTTGCAATGTTTATTCACTTCTTAATTCTCGTGTTATCAAGATGCTACTATTTCCCTATATCCGGAGTGTATGAAATAGAGACAGTATACTTAATTTACATTGTTCACTAAGCCGAGGAGACTCCCGGCAGCCCCCGTGCCCCATTCGAGTAGGTACAAGAATACACATACTAATCCCTCGGTAGAACATGCTCCCCTGGTAGAGGCGTTCCGCGGAAACTGTGGATGGAGCTTCCGCACAATGATTACGAATCAAATTGGATCTTGATAGCAGCGTGACGCGATTACGGTCAATGTTTGCTTAACTTAGTGAAAAAATAATTGAAATTACGCTCCGTGCCATGCGAACTCGGGTTGGCGGCGGCGGAGGTACCAGGCGGTCATAAAAGTTAGGAGTACAGTCAGCCGGAGAATTAGTTCTTGCGGGGCTCTAGGGCTGTGGGGATTTAATTATATTTTGTAGAAATTACGTTGCTTCACTTGAACGCAATGGAAAGGCAAGCGAATGACTTAATTTGTATTGAATCTTACTGCGTCTGTCATTAATTTTAAAACCGAGTCTTTTATTTTATACAACATAGTTTCGAGGTTGTTCTGGACTGCAATCTGCGGGCGAAGATTGTTCAGATGGTATATAAACTATAAACATTGTAAGAATAATAATTATTCTTATTTAAAAATAAATAAAGAAGTTATACATGGTATATGTATTTTGTATTTTATTGGTCAATAAATGTGGCCAAATCGATGAACTCTGCGAAGTGGTTTAACTCGCAGCTACCCGGCGCACAGAAATCACTAATGGTGGGCTATTAAAGTGAAAATTCCTCATCATTGGTAGTAGTAGCGGCTCGGGGTCTTTACGGCGCTCTCAAGGCGAGGTACCGGGGGTACTCTCCTACCCTGGTACTTGGGTACTCGCCTGTCTCGTTATGGCAGCCTCATAAATCTCCATTCCGTCCTTTTCCTTCAATTCTTCGTCGCTGTAGGGCTGGCCGTTGTGATTTTACTTTTTCTTGTTTTAGCATTTCATGCGAAAATTCTTGTTTTGCCTAATTTTCTATATTTTTTTTGTTGTTTTCTTTTACAGCAAATGTTCCATTGGATTTGCTTTTCATTTCTAGTGTATGTAAAATATTGATTAATCTTTGATTTTTCATTTTATTGAGCAAATGTTGAATAATTAGTGATTTTTAACACATATTATCATAATTATTACATCTTCCTACCTCTCTAGGTAGCGATTTTCCATTTTCATGTTTTATCAAATGCCAAAAATATATTTTCGAAGAATGATTTTATTATTTTGTACGACGTTTGAGTTTACTTCGAAAGGTACTAATTTTGTATTCCCCACAACAGAGAAGGAATACATTTTTTTGTGAAAACCTTGAAGGCCTTTATAAAGCTACAAAACAACTATGTGTTGTCAAATAAGTATTTTAAATTTCCCTTCAAAGAGACTTACATTAGCCGGTATTTACAGATGTCGTAACCTGTGAATGCATTTGTGAGTCAAACTGTACGATATAAATTTGACCAAAAGTGCAAGAATAATACATTGCATAACACCATCACCACCGCACAATTTCACCGTAAGCACTTCATTTTAAATGTCGTACGTTTGAATGTATTTGCGTACGCCGATAGTGGTTCAAATAGTTTAGAACACCCCCCACAGTCCCCCCTTGTCCCCGCAACGATATAGTACACCATTACACAAGCAAGAATCTTTTTAAAATTATTCTAATGCACGTAGTAATTTACCACATAACATTTTTTCTCATTATCTTACACAGTCCAATCAAGGGTTAGATTTTTAGTAACACCGCAAACCTATTCCTTTCATGTACGTACAGATCTGTTTTTTAAATTCACCTTAATTATCAAACGAATTTTTGAACTATTCGATTTTCCATCTTAAAATTTGAGAACACTGAGAACGTCGCATTTCCCGAAATACTTTAAAATAATTCCAACCCCTAGTTCGCCGAGCGGCAACCCAACAGTAGCACCCTACCCCCGCCCCTCCCCAGATTTCCCCGTGCAGTCTGTTTCTTGAACAATATATCTCATGAGTGTGTAGTGTTTGCAATAAATCTACGTCCTCTTCCATTTATTTCTCCTTTCTTATTCCTTCTCGGCTGTCGCTAAGGACGACAATAGAACTATGGCACAACTATTTCACTTATAAAGGAAATTGGTTCAGATCAAATGGAAAAAAAAAATTCTTACACAATCATTTATTATTGCTTGAGTTTTATAGAAGATTTATTAATCGACCTTTTTTACTGATCTCTTTGGATTCATCACTTTAAATGTGATTTAAAAACAAAAAAAATAAACAGCATTTATGTAACAGTGAAAATATTATTTTCATGTAAATATTTATAAATCCCTCATAAAAGCAATAATTGACATTCATATCCAACTTTAATTCGTACCTATCATTTTTACAAAGAAGCATCCCGATGTTAAAATGGTCCCACCTCCCTTACCCTTGCAGTTAGTATTTTTCTGTGGTATATCAATAAGTACCGGTCAGTGGCTGGGTCAATGGCAAGTTGACCGGTCAGTGGCTGAGTTGGCATCGCGTTTGGGTCTTACCTAGGCGTCGTGAGTTCAATTCCTCTGCTGGCTAAGTCCTCCATCACGACACAAGCAACATCTTCCGCTTACTGTGATGGTAGTAAGAGATTTTCAAATATTGTCAGGTTATTCGTAAGCGGGGAATATTTGTCTTTCTTTAAAACAAAGATAAGTAGATGGTATATAAATAAGGTAGCAACCGGGAATCGAACTCAGGACCTCAAGGTCTATCCGGGAATCCAGTGATCACAGTTCGAGTCCCAATTGCTACCGTTATCCTTTTCTTTTCTCCGTCTTTTCGGTGTCATGTTTCATTTTGAGAGCTGTTAATATTACATTCAATGATTAAAAATCAATTACAATGCGGTTTATAAGCTTCAATAAGTTATTCCAAAATTGAATCAAGTAAAGAAATCTGAAAATAAGGTGAATGGTTTATGTATTCCCAAACGATTTCATCTCGAAGGTTGTATCTAATGGAGGTTAAACATAGTTATTGGTGTAAGTCGGATAGATTTTAAATAAAACCAAGCAGTAATTATGAAAATTTAATGCGTAGATCACTGTTGGTTTAATTCCAGAAGTAATGAATAGCGCCTTCAGGCATAAATAACTGCAGAATTTTCCCGCAGGATTCAGACATACCGAATCTAGGAGTCGCTAGTCGCTGGTCGCTACAACACACGAAATAATGTGTCCGGACGCACACTATAAACATTTTCTTTTAACCCCGCTACAATTTGAGTAGGATAAAGTTATATAACTCCGAGAAAGGTCGCTTCGAGCCGGGCGTGTTGTATTTTTAACAATTGCAATGTTTTATACATTTCTACTACATGGATTAGTTTTAATGACTGCGTTTCCCCTGTTTTACTGCGTCTGAATAGCCAGTCCTTCCAGAGTTCACCCAGTGTTCGCGACCCTCGTAAAACTGGTTTTGTGCTGAGTCGGTAGATTTGCAAGGGAAAGGCGGTTATTTGCTTCACTTTCTTAGGGGTGAGTTTGGCTTAAAGTCGGGTTCGTCTCTTAGGTTCAAGATCGTAATGTACGGTCCAGTTATCCTTGATTGGTTGTCGTTGGACTAATCCTAGTTGAGCCTTTAGGGTGGTCCCTTTTCCATATCTACCCGCTCCTGATTGTTTGGTCTGCCGCCCCGAGGTACTGCAATTGTAATAAGTAAGATAACCGAATTCTGGCGGATGTTTAATGAGATGTGGCGCGGCTGTTCGGATTTCGCTACACTGACTTTGGGTTGACCTTTCGCGATATACGGGAACGCCTGAAGATTATCAGTTTTACCAAATGCATGTTCGTCAAAATAAACACATTTTAATGCCAGATGTCCTGCGTACGTATTTATTATTAACGATTGTGTTTTTATTTAAAATAAATATATATATTTCTCCAACTTCTTCATACAAATCAAAACTCATGAAGTACTAAAGTATTACGAAAGATTTAAAATCATTTAGATCATAAAATCATGAAATCCACTTAACGTAACACTCCGGTGATATCAAATTAATTCAGAACATTCTGTTTCATATTTTTAGTTTACGATTTTCCGTTTCATTTGTCATTTCCATTCCACGCTATGATTCTATATGGTTTCAATTGAGGAAAAACGCATTAATTCATGAAAAAACAAAGTTTTTCTTCTACTCTCAGAATTGTAGAAATCACAGAGCAAATAAAATATACAGATTACCTAACACGGAAGGGAAGGAACCAAAATAAGAGGGCGAGGTAAAAAGGTTTTGCTTGTTTATAAAAACCGAGTTTTTGTTAGAGTATTCAGTTTGACCGTTTTTAAAAATGTATTATAATTTGCTTACCGCAGTCAAAATTACGTGAAACTTGAAACATTGAACTCTTCCGGTGTCAAAATTGCCTCCAGCCGTCGAAATAGTACTTGGGGTAAGTCTATTAAATCTTCAGGGGTAGAAACTGATCCAAAAGAACTATATGTGTTAGCAGACGGAGATACGTAGCTGTAAAAAAACATAGTTGATGATAATGCAGTATGCGATCTACCTGAGACCAAAAAGAGGAAGAAACTAGATACGAAAGATAAAATTTTGTCAAAAAAATATTGATATTCCCTATATACAGACCGTAGTATGAGTATTACGAATAGATTTGTTCATATATTGATTCTTCGAATAGAAATAGATATACACATGTCATAAATACATACGAAAGCAACCCTTGCGTCGTCCGGTGACGTCATCACGTTAATCCCACCTCTAAAAACGGGGGACGCTCTGATAATACACACAACATCCCCTAAATGAGGGGCGGAAGGTTTTCTTCCCAAGGAGTTGTGCGCCGTAGTACCTACATAATATGTATGGGCGTATTCAAACACTTCCCTTCTAATGGAGCTAGATTATTTTCTACGCAGTTTTATCGCGGCTGTTTACTCGAGTATGAATTATATAATCTGATATTCAAGAATAACGCCGTGCGTTAATACCGTTTAATAGTTTATATTCATAATATAACGTAGAGAATAACGTAGAAGTAAATTTACAATATATTACAAACCGTAACTGCTTCCTTTTCAAAGAAAATAATTTTATTGTGTTGTTTCTTAACCATAAAACGCAATATACGAGTATGTGTGCAAAATCATCAAAAAGCTCTCAAACAGTGACAGGAATTTTTCACTACTTTTTCTGTTTAGAATAGCTGCTGACCTTGTACAAATTTCAAGTGCGCCCCACTGTAGAATTTGGCAGCCACCTCTGGTCGGTAGCTCCAAAATATCTGAAAAAAATCCTGAACCCCGTGAAGAAACGGGCAGTCCGTTTGATAGATTTTTAACAAACGGATTGCGAGCTTTGGAGCATAGACGTCAGGTGGGAATGCTGTCCTTGTTCTACCGGTATTTTAATCGAAGATGCTCTGAAGAACTAGCATCATTGATCCCTTCGGCACCGGTGAACAGCTCGGCTATGAAATGATCTGCCGGCCTCTGTGTTTCCTCCCTCCTACAACATGGGTCTCTTTAAGACCCAGGTTCACTTCTTCCTATCCTCTAAAGACCCCAACACAGAATCCCCAAAGATGACATATCCCTTGAGGAAAATTATTTCCCTCAGGGCCTCAACAAAAAACAGAATTGATAGGTAAACGAAATTATTTTTAGTTTGCAAAGTCTTTTCCGTGAGTAGATATAGTTCTTTGAAAACATATCCAATCAACTATCTTAAATAATACAAGACTTCAGATTTTGGATAGTAAATAAATATTTGAATGCTTCATAGCTCATGGTGGAAAAAAACGGGGAACAGAGCTTCTCTTTTGAGAGTTCTTACTGCTTTAAACACTCATTTTTTTTAACCATAAATTGGTTAATACTTGTATACCGATATTTAAATAATTTCGAAAACAAAATCTCCTTTGTCCTTCATATTTAGTTTGAAAGAGGCTTTTAAATTCCCCAGCCCCAAGTGTGGCAGCACGTTCCTTGTTTAGACTAGAGACAGGAATACACAAGTGAGTTATGATGGGTCGAGGACACAAGACTAGATTCTTTAAGCGTCTTCAAAACGAAGGCTAATTTTTAAGGAGCATTTTGATGAATAACCATATCTAATGGCCTTAGCCAACATTATTATGCTACCAGTATACTAGCCACGCAGTGTTTTTTTACAATGATTTCATGTTTTTTTTTGTTGCTTTGTAAAATTAGAAAATAAAGATTGGATCGTACAAAATTCTACATATCACGATTTTGAGCAAACTCTTGGAATATTCCTACGAATATCAGACACGGAATACGAGATTGCATGGTGATTAAGGTAATGTATTATTTTCAAGTACCCTTGGTAGTTAAAATTGGTAAACATCTCTGGGCTGATAACATATTATAAAAGTTATATACAATAAAAAAAACTGATATATTATACAAAGAATGTAAGTTATAAATATCCGTAAACTATTTATTTTTAAACCTTGAAATATATCTTTAAAATAAAATAAAAAAATCGAAAAATCGTGTTAATAAAAGGACTAGTAGCGTGTTTTATTCTACTCAACCGTACACTAAATTAATGCAAACACACAGCTGTTTTATCGGTCCTCGCACATTCAACCTTTTACCAAAAGAAATTCAAACAACAAATAAATTATCTTTCAACGTAAAATAAGTAAAATTATGGCTAAATGATCTAGATGTTTGAAACATTACTTTTATAAAATCTATGTTATTTCATTTTTTTTATTTTTTTTTTATTGTATAATATTAATTATATACAGTGGTAACTTATACCCGCTAAGCCACTGCAAGTAGCTTATCTGCAGGAGTTTATTTCAACAATATAATATAATACAACAATAAATTACAATCATCATACAAATGTAGGGCAATATTATTATATTTAGGCGCATGCATGTTGTTATCAATGTACATAAGTTGAAAAAAAAAATTAAAAAGAAAAAATAATGGAAAAAGCATTACAGTTTTGTTATTGAGATACTAGAGTCCAATTTTTTAACACGCTACTTACTTGAACTATAGCTTCAACATTTACTAATTATAAACAAAAATTCTGCTTACTTATACTATAATTCAAAAATTTCCGTTAAATATTGTAATTTCTTTTTGTCACTTTAAATAATTAATATTCTTGTACTCTTATTAACTTAAATTACTCAT